>JAVQJG010078508.1:0-30132 GCA_036024015.1 Craterocephalus amniculus | reverse complement strand
CTCTCCTCTCCTCTCCTCTCCTCTCCTCTCCTCTCCTCTCCTCTCCTCTCCTCTCCTCTCCCTCCCTCCCTCCCTGAAAGATTTCCCCAAAAGCACTGGGGAAGGCAGGGAAAAGGGATTTTGTGAATGTAGGTTATAGATTTTGAAGTTTGCAAGGGAGATGATAGAAATGGGTGAACCGAAGCAGTAAAACACACACACAGCAAAATATGCCTCTTGTCAGCTGAATTTGAGCGATAGCACATAGTGTTTTGAAAATGTAATTCTAGATTCAGCTTTAAAAAAATAAAAATAAAAACAATATTTTTTCCCACACCAAATCTGAAAGAAAAGGGTGCTGAAGTACTTTTCTCCTGAAAAAGGCTGGAAATATTCCAACCTTCTGGACAAGTGTTTTTTCATATGTGACCATGTCTTTTTTTAATTATTCTTTTTACCATCAGTAAGCTAAACACAATGGCTGTGCTCACAGACCCTTAATATGAAAAAGGACAGTGTTTTAACAATTTGTGGCTGTTCTTCCCACAACATTTCTATTTCCTATAGAGGCAGTTTTTTTAGATGCAAATCCCAATGTTTCATTAAGGCTAAAACACCACAAACCAAAGGGCTAATCCTGCTATTAACACTTTGCATTCACTGGCATGTTGAGCTGCTGATACGTGAATTACAGCATGATTACCTTTGTGACAGCAGCCTGCCTGTTGTCCTCCTGGAGAGGCTGAACACAGCAGAGCGACCCGAGTTGATGCTTGTATTTGGAGCAATGCTCTGTGGAGCGTTTGATCCACCGATCTCCTAACAATAGCAAAGGGGACGGCATTGTGTGTGACTGATGTGAATTTGTCACACTGTATGTGTGTGAGAGTGTGTATGTGTGTGTGTGTGGAGACAGAGGCAGAGGGAGTTTGTATTTACCGTTGCCAGCTAAGGACACATTCAGTTGCTGCCTGAATGCAGTTGGTCTGAATAATTGATAAATGGCTTTGCTCCTGTTCAGATGAATTGGCGCTCTATCATAAACACTGAGACCAGCCAACTGCTGTTAACCACTGGTCCTCATTCAGTCAGTGTCAATACTCAGTGTTCAATAGAGTGTGTATTTATGCATATTTTATAAAAGCCATGTTTTATTGATGCGTATCCTTGGTGTGTGGGCTTCTTTTTTTTTTTTTTTAACAATTAGAGAACAAGAAAGCATCAAACCTGTCTCGCTCATTTGAATGTGATTTATTGATGCTTAACCCATTTTCCAGTTTCCACATCTCTAAATTGCTGCCGCTTCAGTAATTCTGACTTAATGCTACATGACAAACCTTTTCTGCTGGCAAAAAGAAAAAAGGAAAAAAGAGACAGTAAAGCATTGGTATATTTGAGTATTTGGCACGTTTAAGAAATGCTCCTCTTTCAAACATTCTTACATTTTAATAAAAAACATCCTTTACAGGCTGATTTGCTGATTTAAGTTGTGTGCCAGTCAGTTGCTTTTAGCTTTTGAGTTGGACAATGAAAAAAAAAAGAAAAACAGGAAGAAATTTTAACCAGCGTTCACCCATTGCACTCCTCTCTGTATCAACATTTATCTACTCAACCTTTTGCTGCTCTGTCTCTTTCGTTCAAGTTGGGTATGATTTCTCTGACCCTCTGAAGTTGAATTATTTGATAAATACCTCTCATTTAAACTAAAAAATGTCCTGAGAATACAATGTGGAGGAAATGAGATGGTAGTTTAGGAGCTGCATGTTTATTTTTCTCATCATCCCATCCTTTATAGTTATGCCAGAACTTTTTGCTCACGGTTTATAGCCATTGGCAACTTTATATATTGTATGCAGGTACCAGGACAGTCCAGCGGGCTCTATCTACTGCATGGCTCATTGAGAATGTAATCACTCTCTAATCACTTGTTCCTGTTCTCTCTGTCTTTTACACACACAAAACACACACCCACACGGACACATAGCGCTACGGGTTCTAACTTTCATCATGCTGATATAACTGGCTGCTTTCTCCCACTTATTCTTAACCCTCAGAATGACTCTTCAGTGCTTGTGCTGAATTAACCATTCATGTGTTCAACATTCTTCTTTTTTTTTTACTACGTTAGAATAATTGATTGAGTGTGTTTTTGTACTGCATGCCAAAAAAGCCCGAAGCATGAAGGACCAAGCAAGCAAGTGCTGGTTTGTTGGCTGTTGGTGCTTGGCAAAGCTTTGTTGTTAGATATGAAGTGATTCAGAATGATAGCCAGCCCACTATTACTACTCAAGTAAAATCGTTTCCATGCTGAACAAAACCACGTTTAAAATCAGATTATAACATCAGCGGTGTATTATTATGATCATTTTTTATTTCATTTTTTAATTTCGCTTAAGTATATGCAATATTAACATGCGGTAATACCTTTGTAACAGCTGAGTTTGGTCGCCTGTCATTACTAAAATGGAGTGGAAAGCAAATGCATTTGTAGGGATAATCCGAAAGCAGCAGGGCTTTGTGGGAGTGCCGGGGTGATGGATGAATGACTGGCCTTTTAAAAGAGCCCAGTCTTGCGCCACAGATCAGATGATGTAGTAAATACGCTGTGTTAAAATATGATGTCCTACTTCCTGCCCGGCTGTTGTGTTTTCACAGGTGGCGACGCGAGCTGTGAGTCATGGGTATGACCGCAGTTTGTGTGGACTCATTAGGGCCACATCCGCCGCTGTGGCTGCGGTTCTATCTGTGGTTTAGTTTGTTTGCTGGGAGCCAACGAGGAAATGTGTGTCATGCGGACGCAAAGCACTGGGAAAACTCTTGTCGCCTCTTGAATTGCTTCTCCAGCCCTATCACTGCCGATAAGCACATGTGTGTGCATGTTCTGTGTGTGCTCGTCCAATTTTCTGTGTGTATAGGACCACAAAGCATGGAGGGTGGCTAATGGTGGGCTGGGGGGGTGGGGGTGGAGCGTGCACTCACTGTGTGTACTCTGTGCGTGTATGTGTGTGCATGTTTGCGTGGCGATGTTTGAGTGCATCTGTCCCTCCTCCCCAGGCCCCAGCGATTGGCACTGCATCTCTCATCTATTAATCATAGGGAGCGCTTGCTCTCTCGTTCCGTTGCCATAGTTTCAGGACCTGAGACAGTGTTGGGGTGCCTGGCTGCCTAGAGAGAGGAAAAGTGAGAGTAAGAAGAGGGGGAGAGAGGAGAGAAGGAAAAGAATAAAGGAGGGAGGTGTGACGGGAGGAAGGTAGGACCTGTAAAGGGGAGCAGAGGGGGAAAGACGGGGAAGTGACTGACGGAGCGGTGGTGGGCTAACACACCGAGCCGGCCCTCACACCGTGGATGCGAGTGCTTCAAGAACCAAAATGGATTCCATTTTTATCTCAGCAGTAAATCCTCTATTTCCTCCTGTGTGAGCATCTCCTCCATTTCTCTCTCTCATGCACAAATGCATAAAGAAACCCTCTCCGTATCTCTGCTCTTCCCTTCCTAAAGAGAGCAGAAGAATATTTTCACAGTAGGCATCAGCCTTGGAATGGCACACTTGTAGGGTTGTTGCTTCTCGATGTGTCACAGCACATTGAGCTGCTGATATTTCACCTTACTTTAAAATGGAAATGCTTTCCACTGAGCTGAGACAGAAGATGAGGCTAGGGCCTCCGGTTTCATGCTCAGCTGGATGTTTTGATGGTAAATCATGCTGAATTCTGTGTTATCAAGTTAGTCGATGACGGATTGTAGAAATTAACCACTATGGAAATTTTCCAAAGGCAGAGAATACCTCTTCCCATCCAGCTTTTTCTCACTGTTTTTCATGTGTTTGCTCCTTGTGCTTGCCTGTTTTATTCCTCCCTACATTCAAATGTTTTCCCCTCGGTGCAGTAGGAATACTGAACATGCGCTTTCACTTTCACAGAAGTGGCCCTTGTTTTGTCTGTTAGGCTTTGTGCCTCCCATATGACCTCATAATCTCATTTGGGTCTTTTAATGGCTAACCCTGCACTAATGTGGTGGTTGTATTATCGCCTTGTCTCTTCACATCATACCCCGCTTGTGAGTATTTCCAGCGGGAGCTTTTTTGGAGAGTAGGCAACTGGCAGCACTGTAATCATGGGATTCTCACCACATACAGCCTTTTACTCAAATGCATGGACACAAATAGACACAGACTCTCTCGCACACACACAGAAGGCACGTCTAAGTGCACTCAAATTCAGGCAGCGGGGCATTTTCTTTCATGTCAGAAAGATTGAAAAGGAATGAAGAAAGCTTGTCAGTTTTACACTGATGCATGCAATGGGTGCCAGTGGGCAGAAACCCAATAATACCTGACTGTGAAGTACATGTATAATACTCCCTTCTCCATGTGTGGACTTCTGCAGGGGAATTACCATTAGGAGACAGAGGGACAAAGAGAGAAGTGAGAGGGTGCGTTTACTCTCTGTGCTGATGGCACTGAAGTGCTTTTGTGCCTTTGAAGTGATAGGATTGTGGGTGACATCATAGCGGCCGCATTCTCAGGTGCAGCAGGTGAATTAATCCAGGTGGAGGATGGGGGTAAAGGTGCATGTGTGTGTGCGTGCAAATCTGTGGCGCTCCCGCAGTGGAGTCGGGCGTGTAAGTGTGGATGTGTGTGCGCGCGTCTGTCATCAAAGCAGAGGAAAGCCAGTGTGTAAGGTGATCTGTATGCTCGTGGCAGAGCAGCAGTCATCCTCTTCCAGAGGCTACGAGCTTCGCTGAATGTGGAAGGAGCAGCGTCTTCTCAGAAGCCCCGCTGCTGGTTTTTCATGTGTGGGCAAACAAAGGCTAGTCCGATATCGTTTATTATCTGTGTTTCTGGATTTGTTCTATAGCAACCTTTCTGTTCAAATGATGTCTCAGTAGGGATATAGTATAACATCATCTAATACTGCTCGTAACAACCTGATGCACTCATTCATGAGCTGGCCTAAAGCCATGGCAGGACGAGCTCAGCTCCAACAACCCTCACTGATACCCGGGACAGCAGATTATTATTGGAGCAGCCATCTTCAGTGCATCTGACACACTGATGATGACCAGTCATGTAATTGCCCCGAGGTGATTATTGATTATTTCCAGGTGGTGGGTAAATCCTTACAATGACCTGCACTTTTCCTTGCACATGAGCTAGAAACTGAGAAAACATTCATTCATATGAGATCATGTCCAACAAATGTGCCACTAAAACCCAATACCACACGGCCAGCCATTTGTTAGTTTATAGAGTTTCTCACAACAAATGCAAAACTAAAAACTACTTCGAGTTTCTCTCAACCCGTGTTAGTTAAGAAATTCTCCCCGTCACAGTGGCTGGGAGACTACAAGCGATTCCCTTGAGGGTCCTCTATTTCACAATCCAATCAGCCAGAACTCTGAACAATATTACCTCTGTGTGTATGTGTGTGTGTACATTTATTACATAGTTAATGAACAAATTGCAGCCATGTGGCATGGTCTGGTAGTGTGGCTGGTGAAAAAAAGAAAGACACACACGCACACACTCCAGCCCCCAGTCACTGCCTTTCCTCTTCCCTCTTTTCGCCACAATGCACACACATGCTCCACCACAAGGCTCCCAGTGTTCTTGGCCTGTCTGTCCATCAGCTCATGCAGAGCGCTGGGCTGGGAGTACTTATCATCACTCTGCTGACTGGGGGCCTCACAAAGGCCCACTCACATCACATACACACATATACATACGCGCCGTCCAGTCAGCTTATACGGAGGCTGCTCGGTGTAGTCAGGGCTGCAGGACTGATAAAATGTATGGTGACGCTGGAGGAGGACAGCCTCGATAGCTGTAGGAGGACGCTAGATATGCAGAGAGGCAGGTTACAAGACAATCTTACAGATCTAGAAAAATACATTTAAACATATTTGATTTGTTTTGTAAAAGATTTCAGATCTCAGTAAGTTTTGTTTGCTTGTGAAACGAAGATGCAGCCATGTGGCTGGCTTGGTTTTTTTCACAATTGTGGAAACAAAAAAAAAAAAAACCCAGTCTTCCTGTATTTCAAGATGAATCCATCCATTTTCTATACCCACTTAATCCAATTCAGGGTCATGGAGGGGGCTGGAGTGTATCCCAGCAGCTATCAGGGCAGAGGCGGGGCACATCCTAGATGGGTCTCCAGTCCGTCGCAAGGCCAACACAAGGACAAATGAAAAAAAAAACAGTGTTTACTTCTTTAGCCAATTCAGAATGACTAATTAGTAAGAATAAAAGAATAGACAATAAAAAAGTGGATTTAAGCAAAATATTTTCAATATCTTATGCTTTGTCGGCCAGCTTTCCTTCCCATGAATGCAACACAGCTCTTAGCAAGTACCTTATAAAACACCTCTCTTGACAGCAGCTTGTGTAAAAATATAATTATTAGATGTCTTAAGGAAGCATCTGGAAAGCAACATTAGAAAAAAAATCACTCACTCAGTCTGACAGCCATGCAGATATGTGGCAGGTTAGGGGCACAGAGGAATACACAGACACACAGAGGTAACTAAAGACAAGTAAAGAGCCAGACAGCCTGTCAAAGAGAATCATAGAAAGAACTTGGACAGTTAGTTAAAGGGGCAGGCAGTGAGGCTTTGAATCACACAGTGTAAAAAAACCCTCAATGTATCTCTTTTTCAAAATGATTTTGCATGAAAAGAAATCATTTTCCACCTTTCCTCATCCATCCTCTTTTAATGGGGACAAAGGGTGCTCTGTATGTGTGCAGGTAATCAGGGAAGCAGGTTGATAGGCAGGAAGACAGACAAGCTGTGAGGCAGGCAGGGAGAAGTTGTGCCCTGCATAATAATGTTTTCATTCATCCCCCCACTCTGATAATGTTCACAGCTATCTTGGGTTGATTCATTCATGACATTCTGCTGGGGGCCTTTTTTTCCGTTATTTGTTAAAAAGCCTTGTTGCTTCTCTAAACCTTTTAAGGATTTCTGACGGAATTGTTCAGGAAGTGAATTTGTGAAGGTGCATGAAGCTGCGTGCATGTATTTTTAGCCAGGGTTTTTTTGGCTTTCACTCATTTTTAAGTTGATGTGTTTAGACAGAGAGTTCTCCAAAAAGCCTTGTTTGGTTTCTAAATAGTTTAGTCTGACTGGGTAGTGATAGAAACATGATGTGTATCCATCATCTTACATACTTAATCATCGCCCCTGACTGACAAGTTAACTGTAATCTTTGGGTGGGATCTGTTTAAATTTATTTAAAAAACAACAAGTCTTCAGTTTATCGATTGCAGTATAACACAGTAATTGAACCCTTGATTATTTAATTGGACTCGGAATCTGAGTGAGGAGGCATAGCTGCACAGCTCTTCTATGGAGAGTTTGATGACTCAAAACTGGTCAGACATCATCGCAGTGAATTAGTCCTGTTTTTGGGAAGATTATTAAAATCTGTGTGTTTTCTCAGCATCAACTCTTGTTTGCATAAAGGCTTTAGACTGCTGTCTAACAGGTAAGAAAAACAGAGGACAGCCAGTCTATTAGTCACCCTTCTTGGTCTTGCACCCTGCATCTGTCTGGCTTTGTTTCACGCTGCAGCACATGTGAGCTAACTGCATGTGTAAGATCTAGTAATGCTAGCCTGGTAACCAGATAGGAACACTGTGTGGCAGATGGGGTTGTCTACAGGCACTATTCGTTAATCATTTACATGGAACGGATAAGACTTAACTGACGTGTCGCAGCTAATCTTAATTCATGGAGTGATGCTCCATCTATTATTCTTCATTTTAAGCCGTGTCATAACGTTTTCAGCTGGTTTTAAAGGGCAATTAAAGCAGCAGAAATAAGCAGTGGGACTTGTTGTTCAGAAGATTTGTTGTTGCTATTGTGCAGGTGTTTTTAGACGGGATACATGACTACCTGGTCTCCATCTTGAGTTTACACTGCAAAATTACAGTACATTACATCACTACACATGACAACGAAGACATCAGAAAGCAAGGAAAGGAGATGGGATGAGTCTTTGGAGGTGCAGCTCTGACCTAGATAAGATTGGGAGTTTGCAGCGTTAAGCTGATTCTGCGGTGTAGGCCTATTGTTGTCATTCAGCCTGTACCTGACTTTGATCTTCATGCTTCCCGTATACTGCGTTGAATATGTTTTTCTGTTCGGTCTTGTGAGGTACAGTTATCCTGGGCTCGCTTTTTCCAGCAGACTGGTTGATTGTCAGGGGCTCTATCTAGAACAAACAACTTTTCATGCAGCCAGCTGATAAGGTGGGACATAGTGGTGTGTTAGCTCTGGCGCCTCCGTAGCAGTCATTTGTTTCACACGTTAACAGGTGAAGGACCTAGTGTGTGCTTGTGAGTGTGCTTGTCCGTGCATGTGTGCTTTGTGTTAACTCTGGGTGACCCAGACTTTGGTAAATGAGTAGTCACAGATAAAAGGGACAGCTCAGACAAAGATATTTGGTGTTATCACAACACAGTGGAGGAGGATGTGTCTACTAATAGCTCATTTCTTTATGTACTTTTGAGTGTTCACACACACAAACCCACACATAATATCAGATGCTCATGAATGTGCACAAGCATGCACAAATATTTGAACTCAATAAACCAAGGCTAAAGCCAACAAATGGGTGACAGCTGAGCAGTCAGATGACCTGCCCAAAGTTCATTCAGTTACAGAGTTCACTATCTAACTAGGATTTCCTTTTTATGACTACAATGGTATGTGCAACCTGCCCCACATATTTACCATAAATAACCCTAGAGCTGCTCTTTTGCTTTCTATTTTTGCATCATGTCTAAGCAAGTTATTTGATTTTGATACAGGCTTTGTGTAGAGGCACTTGCTCATAATTCCCCATTTTTCATTCTAGTTTGAGAGGTATGCTGATTACAGAGAGCAGACATCTGCAGGGTTTCAGTTATTTCCACTTCCACTATAAACCAGTATCTCCATCTTATTCCAAGTGATTGTAAGAATCAGCCTACATGGCCTCAATTACCTGTGGGGGGCTTATTTTCTACCTTCGCACCTTGCATAATAAGGCGCGACTTTCTCTTCGGTGTTCTCATTGCCTGTCCCACCCTGTAGGCACTCGGATTGTTACTCCCTCATCATGGTGATTTCCATGCTTGTAACAGTGGGCTAATTACTACAGTAAATTCTGTCTGGGCTGTGACAACAGCATCAGCTGAATGGAAATGATGAACACACAGGAGATACTTTTAATGAATTAATAATTATCTGGAATCCTTGACTTGAGTTAATGTGATGCAGCATGGGGCAAGGGACTATTTTTATCCAAAGTATCCGACTGAAAAGGATTGGAGTTGATATTTGGCATGAATGAATCGGTCTGAGCTGCAAGGCTGTGCTGTGTTCCATTTGAATAAGACGAAGTGGCATGGCTTCAGCCAGTTTGGGAAAATCTAAAAGGAACAGTCATCTCAGGATCCAGCTGAGTAGTTACTCATCTGTTTTTCATCCTTAATTCCTTGTGCCACCATATTGAGATTAAATAAAGATTGTGGTTAGGGGAGATATTGATTTTAGTGGCTAGAATGTTAGCCGACTCTCAGGAGCTTTTTATAGCCATTAGCAATGGTTTTTCATTCCTTGGGATGCATTGTGTTACAGTTAAGGAGGGTGTAGAAGCGGATGGCAAGATTGTAATCAATACAAGCTTTAATAGTTTTTTTCTCCGTCTTTCTTCCCTTTTTCCACGGATGACCGCTGCCTTCCCCTTTTGAGACAAAACCGCTCCTATCATGAGTTCACCCCATGGTTTGAATACGCTTGAATATTGTCATCATATGATGTGGTCATAAGAGCGCAACAACAAAACCAAGGTGGAAAAGTTAGTCATAGGAACAGCTTGCTGGCTACAGTGGGCCTGCCATATGCTTCAAGTAAACAGAGCTAAAGGGAGATATTATTCACAGTGGGATGTAATGACGAGCCGAATGCAGAGCACAGGGGGGGGGACCTGATTAGTGAAGAGGTTTTGGTTACCCTTTTAACTGATAGCTATCTCTCAAACAGACAGAAAGAGAGGAGCACCTGTATTGCAGCCATTTGTGCAAGAGAACAAAAAGTGGGGTTTATTACCTTGCATATGATGGAACTTTATCCACCTCTGAGGGGTTTTATGGTGGAGAATAATGAACAAATATGTGGAGGAGATAAGAGGCTTTTGGTAGATGTTTACAGCGTTTATAAATCCTGGATGGCTTTATTAAATTCTACACAAAATTTGGCTGGCAGGGAAGAGTTAAAAAACTGAACGCATATTTTAGATAAATACTCTCACAAACACGGGTTGCTTTAGGTTGGAGACACGCTATGCTGTGGGTTGGCTTGTGTACGTGTCCCGTCCTTGTATCTACTATCAGGGTTTTGGGTAGGATTCTACGTATCGAGTATCGGTGAGTCGGACATGTGCTGGGAGTCAGATGACTTTGTGGTCAGATGAAGATCTGATCCATGACAAGCCGGATTTTCTGACTCAGGTTTTCTTTGTTTTGCAGGCATCAGATGCCTGCTGGAGAATATACAGTTTAATGAGGGGTCAGCTGGGATCTATGGGCTACGACTGATGCAATTAACAGATTAATCTGTTAGTTGACCTACTAAAATTTTATTGGAAACTATTTTGACGATCATGGAGTCATTTCAGCCAGTTAATCGAGCAACTGTTGTTGGTTAAAGTCCCCTTTTTTGTTGTCATAATTCATTAAGACCTGAGCATTTTAGGGTTTTAGGCTGTTGGTCTGTTTTCAGACATAATTTCATCATGATAAAAAAATAAAAAAATAAAGATATAACAATATTTTCTATTCATATTACGAAAGTGAATGAATTTAATAGTCAAACTCACATAAACAAGCCTGATATACTTTCTACAAATGAACAACGTCTCTGGCTTAACTGTTTTTGGCTTCATCGCCCACTACAACTCAACTGGGAGCACTAAAGCAAGGTATGTTACAATATTGCTTCATAATATAGCACTTTGTCGCACCATCTGTTGTTTCTTTCAATTACAATATGTTCATGAACGTGAACATGAGAGTGCAGCCAAGCTAAGAACACTAAGTCACAGTTTCTATGAGCACAACATGCCTCTCAATTATAGAATTTGGCAGTGGGAGTGCTACATTCCCCCCGTTTTGTGATGTGGAGAAAAGATTGATTCAGGTAGATCAGTTTGCAGGCTGCGTTCTGTTTCCTGTGTCGAAACATAACCTGGATCAGGTTTGTTCCATTGAGCGTCGAGTGTTCAATCAAATCTGATTGTGTTTCTGCTCACCCATACTGAGCCGAGCATGTCGGCAATAAGCTGTAATAGTCAATCACAAAGAGCCATTCAAGAAAACGCCTTCCCCTAAACTGATCAAATATAAAGATAAGACATAGAAACTCGTGTTGGATGTGCAAGTAAATCATATGATATTTCCACCTTCTGTGTTTGAGTCAAAAAGGCAGAAGGCTTGTTTTCCCAGGCTTTTAGATATTGAAATAGAGAGGGAAGTATCAGGTCACAAAAAATAAATGATCTACCTGCTTGCCTGCAGGTAAACTAGGAAGCATTTCTCACACATACAACTTGTGTAGCTGTGTAACACAGGTAAGACAAGACAAACAAATCTACCGACACCTTTTGGAGTAATTCTCACCTTTGCTACAGTTTATTTGAGATGACTTACTGTAACAATCATGCAACCTGAATAGAATTTGTTTTGTTTTTTGTTTTTGTCTAAGTGGATTTTATCTCTGCAACTTAGTTTTTGTTTAGTTTACTCTGTATAAATCATTTTTTAAAAAAAGGGTACAAATTCCTGCTCCTGAGTGGAAATGTCCAACTTGGTCTTCTGAAAAGCAAATTGAAAAGGTTTTGTGTACAAAATGCACAACGCAATTTTGTCCCTTCTTTCCTAAAAATGTCAGTGGCTGACATACTCCAAGGTTTAGTATGTTTTAGAGTGTTTCTGTGAGGATGGATCTGTTGTGAACATGAGAGATGCTGTAGATGGGCTTTTGATGGTTTTTCCTCTCAAGTACTCAGTATGGTGCTCTTGTTCTTGAGTGTGCATGTTTTTGTGCAAAAATCTGTGCGGGAGTGTGTACATCAAAGTTTTTACTTTGTATTTCATATTCTTTGCACCACCCCTGTTGTGAGCCTGTGTGCACTTCTGCTGTGCGAAAGTGTCTGTGCTGCCCTGCTGACCTCTGGTGAGGTGAATCTTGCAACGCTGAGAAAGCAGAGTAAGGTAGACCAGACCAAGGCAGGAGAGTAAAAACAAGGCAGACAACCTGCACACAGACCCTCCTTTATACCCCATTAATAACACAGTTCCACGAAGGACAGCCCGAGGCCAAAGAAGCTCTGTCAAGGTAGTTCATTGTGCTTTGGGAAGTGAGTTGTTCATATGGTAATAGCTGCTGAAGCGGGTTCCTTCAAAGCTCGTTTGTTTTAGTGAAAGTTGTAGTGGCTCAATGAGGGCGCCTGGATGGAATGTGACAGGGTGCACTGCTGTTTAGTTACTGTAGCTTAATTGACCCTGAGAAAGCTGAGCGAAGGCGGAGGAGGGCGGGAGAAGGGTTGGCGCAAAAAGTAAAAGAGGAAGAGGGAGGCTGGGAGAAACGGACATAGCAGTGGGGGGCAAAACTAGAAAGTAGAAATTGATGTAGACAGAAAGAGAGAAAGAAAAGGGAGGATGCTTGGTTTCAGCAGGAGAAGCTCTCCATGGGAATCTGTTAGGCAGAGAACATCTTATTGGTGAGATGGAGATTCCTCTGATCTTCCTTTTACTAATGAGCCAACTTGTCCAGAATCATCATCTTTCTAATTATTTACTTCATTGTTATTTACTGTTCCATTTATAGTTTCCTGGCTGATTGTATGCTGATCCGCTGTTTTTATTTTCTGGGTCAGGGAAAAGCTCACTCTTGTCTTTTCTCATTAAGCTACAATGAGATAACATTAAAAAAGACTGTGTCTCTACAGGAAAATAGTTTCCTTGCAAAATAGATTCCTTTTTTTGTTCTTACCAGAGATGATGGTTCTATATATAGTAAGGTAATAAGACATTGCTCCGTCCTCAAGGGGAAACTTTGTTCAGAGGTGGCAATCAATAACGAAATACATGGAAAATACAGCAATAATTAGAGGCAAAGGGAGATGCAAAAAAAACTTTTTTGGGTATCACAGGACTCTTTGATGCACATAAATATGCACACAGTTATCTTCATCCAAAGTGATAATATTCAATGAGTCCTCATCTGGAGAAAACATTGGTCAAAATGCCCTCGTTTCTGCACTTCCTGACTGAAAAGCAGCTTCAGGATACATTTTGCCATCTCACAACTCACATGTTTTGGACAGATGGACAAATATTTCTTTATTTCCAGTAAGACTGGGCTTCTTATAAAGATAAAACCTTAAAAAGAAAATTTTTCTTCTAAATAAATACCCACTAAAATCAGTAAAGTTGAATCATTTTATAATCTGTTCTCAGCTTGGGCTGCACAAGGATTTTCCTCTCTGAATGACATCTATTGATAATGTTTTATTTTTCTAAGCTTGTACAATCAATTTCAGCTGTTGCTGTCTTGCAAGAACACAAAGCGTTAAGTGGACAGAGATGTGTTTGTGTGTGTGTGTGTGTGTGTGTGTAGTGTGTGCGTGTGTGTGTGTGTGTGTATAGGAGAGAGGTTGTCGATGGGTGGGTGTTTGACTGTTTGACATTCCCCTGAAGCCATAACTCGTTAGCGCTAATCTGACAGGTGTGATGAATCACACAGACACACCACACACTCATGCTCTCACAATACACACACATAGATTTGTTTTTGGGCTCTGGTGCCACCTTATACGACCTGATCTTTTGCTCAAATTCTCGCTGGAACACTGTTTCAAAACAAACCCCGGCAGAGACAGGACGAGTCATGTCCCACTTTTCTGTCTCTCCGGTTTAAAATATCTTTCCTGTCTCTACTCTGTTCAGAGGTTATGAGTTAATCCAAAATGATGAGACCTCTGCAGACCTTGGTCAGACTCACCATTATTTGGGTTAAAACTGTTTCGCTATGGAGGCACTATTTTAAGGTCCCAGCTGCTGTTTCCCCTGTACTTTCTAAATCTCTCAGTGGGAAACTCAAAGTCATTGATCTATTGCCTAGCAGCGCCACCCCATCCCACCTCACCTCAGTGGGAAGCCACAAAGCATCCACCCTGCAGCTTTCACCTTCAGATAGCATACTGGCTACACTGTGAGGTTAAAAAAAACAAAAAAACATTAAAGCGGATCAGTTGAAGATGCTTTTAGTGACACCAGCAGCCACTAAAAGCAAAACCCTGACACTAAGTAGAAGTTCCTGCTTTGTGTTTGGTACAGAGAGGCTGTGAATTGTAGTTGATGAATTATAGACCCTTGTACCCTTGCCCTTTTGTAACATTTGGGAAGAGAAAAGTATTCCTCAGGTATGTGGACTGAAATAAAGATAAAATACCTCTTGAATCTCCAGCCAAGCATCAAATAGCCTGGCGGAGCGCTGCCTATGATGGAGATGAACAGAATACCCATGTATGTAGATATAACTTTGCTTCTGTTTTGTGGTGCTGCTGCAGATGTGAAATTTTACCTGATACTAGAATCAAACTACTTATTAAATGCATTATTTAGGTGAAGCTTAATATTGTGCAAGTTTTACAATAAATTCACCTCGTATGCACTTGTAAAGGTGAAGGCTTTGGGTTCTCTGCAGAAAGCCAGAAAGATTGATTCAGGCTGTTGAAAAGAGCTTGCAACAGTGTTAAGTAGTGTTGTACTTCAGATTTTGTCATGATAATACTTGACAATGTTTAATTTCATGTATTTTCGAAGAGTCATGGAATCAGAGATTTAACTTCCCAGACTGTTTCAACATAAGGAAGACCAACAGGACAAATTATTGCCAAAAGGAAACTCAGGTTCTCAGTCGTCTCACATTCATCTTCGTCTCAGTCTGAGCTTTATCGTTAAGTCTTTCTCCTCTGTCCTGTCATGTTGTGTTAGGTGTGTGTCAGTGGTCGACGTAGAGGGCTGACAAGGAGAAAAAGGGCACATTTAATCCTGCGGTATGTGTGCGCGTGTGTGTGGTCCATGTTGCTCATGTTGCAGGGACCAAAATATGTCACATGGTAGAGGGATTCACACATGACTTCAGTCCTTTTGTTGCAAAGTTAGGGTAAGGGTAAGGGTAAAGTCGGGTTAGGCAAGCAGAAGTTATGGTTGAGGCAAAATGAATGCAAAGAAAAATGTGATGTCCGCTGAAGTCACAGAGACAAGCTCTGTGTGTGAGTGTTAATTAGAGTGCTTAGTGAGGGTTAGTGCCAGACTGTCTGCGAGCAGCATGGGCGCAAAATCTCTCATGTTTAAGTCAATACAATAATACAATCTAACTTTTCCAAATAACAACAAGTCTCAAGACATGCTTGAATATTGGAGTTGCTGAAAGGTGTAGGCAAAGAAATTGAGACAAAATTTGCTCGAGTCCAAATCAACGTGTAATGACCAGGAATAATTGTGGTCCATGAAAGCAATCTCTGTGCAGGGACAAATTAGCCCTAATTCAGGTATTGAAATGAATATCATCAGACTGCTTTTTAAAGGTCTTTCCTCTGGAGTAGCAATCAGTAGCGGTGGGGTGGGGCTCGTTGAAGAAGCAATAGGGCAACTATTGAGACATCTCATCACTGTGACGTGTTTCGGTTCACCAGCTATCGTTCAATAGATGTCCCTTCAATAGTTGCCCCTGCGTCTACTCAATCGCCACTTTAGTCTACATAGTCTGCCCCTCCGTCTTAAGTTGCTGCTTCAGACTCTCCTGCTACGTCTTTGTTTATTTTGGTAATGGATTCCAAGTTGCTATTGTTGCTTATGTCATTTGGTGATTGATGGGAAAAACTCACCTTCTCTCAACCCCCCCTCACTTCCCCTCCGAAAGCCATCCTTGAACACACATTGCAGAGAACAAGTCCCATCCCATTCTTCTGACAAAGTGACTCATTGGCATCCGGATGCTCGTTTTTTGGACCAGCGGGCCGTGCCTTTAAATCAAGAAGACCTCTCTAAAAACAAGATTGGATCTGTGTGGCAATGACTCCGAAAGGGAAGGCTGAGATTATATGCGTGGACGGTTCGGGGGTCCCTCTATTCATCGGCCATGTCACCCCATGGGGGAGGACTAATTGGTGGCCCCAAAGAGCCCCCTGTTTTGTCCCCGCCGCTCACAAAGGCATCGGGGTGCGGTCGGGTTGAGGATGGGGGTGGAGGGAAGCAGCGGTAGGGACAAGCAGGTTTCCCATAGAATAGTTGGCTGGGATGCACTAGAGGGGGGCCTCGCCACTAGGTTGCAAGGGAACAAGACACAGTCATTCCCTCATCCACTCACTCATTCATGCTCTCACACATTTACACACACTCAGTGGGGGATTCTGGTGCCAGTTGCTGGCCTCCTCCTCTACAAATGATCCAAGGCTGACCCACATAGTCAGCCATGTGTGAGGCATCCCTTTATCCCACAGCCCAGTTGAAACATTGAGTTATGGGTGTTCTCTGGTGCTCCCTGCCTTCTCGGCTGAGACTGCACTGGGGCCCCATGTGGGACGACATTGTTCACCCAGACCCAAGGACAATGAAGCTGTTGGCTGGGAAGGGAGAGAGGGAGGGAGGAGAGAAAGATGGGTAGAGAAAAAAGAGATAGAGAGAAATAGATTTAGATGGACAGAGGGAACAACTGCGAGTGGAAGAGAAAGTATGAAACGAACTGATAGAGAGATACGAGATAAGGAAAGTGTTAGGGGTAAGCGGCAGAGAGATTGCATTGTTGGCAAGAGAAGGGGGAAGAGATAAGAAGTTGAGATGATGAAGGTGAAAGGGAAGGAGAAGATAGGCATGAGCGATAAAAGGAGAGAGGCAGTGAGACAGACAGCAGGCAAAAGACTGAGCCAGTATGAGAAAGTATCGATTCTAGTGTGTGCTGGGTGTCTTCAGCTGTCGTGGCTGGATCCAGAGTGAAGTCGTTAGTGTCTGCGAAGCATGGAGCCATGGACATTAGTGGCTCTTTAACAAACTCTGTATTGATTACGACTTGGAGGAAGACTTACATGTATACCAAGGGATAATGTCCCGAATGGAATTAGCACCATGGCTCTGATAGTGACTTCGCACATGGCCATAAAGACTGGAGGACAGAGGACAACCATCAGTTCCTACAGGAACGATGTTCTTTTTTTGTATAGCAAACGCTTAATTTTATCTTTTCTGTCTCAGCAGTTTTTATGAGCCTTTTAGCCCGTTTGACCTCAGTAATATTCAGTGTAGATTAAAGCATTTTAAGCTGCTAAGAGCATTTGAAGAAGCTAAAAGTAATAGTTTATCTTAAGGCAGAAAAGAGCATAAATCAGGGAATGGGAGCTGCAAAGGTGTCACGGATCATTTAATTTAGTACAATTTTCTTCTGGCTTCCACTATTTCTCCCTCTTCATTTTTACCATGATTAGTGAGTGGACAAGCTCTCAAACAGAACAATTTAATTGACAAATGAATTTGAGGCTAATCAAGTGATTGTGCTGATTATAGAAAGTGTCCCTCAATAGTAGTGTAGCAAGTCAGCGACACAGATTGTTTTCTTGTAGAGATGTTGCTGGGATTGCTCATTTTCAGGACTGCTGGGCTGATTGCGTACTTCTTTATTTAAAAAAGACTTCTACAGTTCGATCAGTCAGGCAGGAATTATTAAGCGTTAGAGAAGCACATGTACGGATAGGCTCACCAATACAGCCATATCCACTGGTGCATACTCACAGAATGACATTACCTGAGACAAATGAATGAATCTGCCTTTCTCTTCAAGCAGTCCCTTTGAACTATTTGTTTTGACATTCTGTAGCATTTGTATTCATAGATACACGTGAAAGATGTTTAATCAAATGATTAAAGCCGCTAGTTCCAGCAGCAGTCCAGTTGATGTATGCCAGCTATAATCTCTTTGGTATATCTTCCAGATTAATCAATTGTTCATATTGGACTCTGAAGACCACAGACGTATAAAACAGCATAAATAGAAAAGCTTTTGCATGAAAAGCTAAGTTGCAGTTAACTGTACGTAGTGAGATGTATTGCAGTGTGTCTGCTTTTAAGTTGGATTTGAATCTCAGCTTAACTTGCTTACCTTCTCTCTGCTTTTCCTCCAAACTTAAAGAGAAAAGAACGAAACAAAGAGTAATTTGGTTCTCCGTCTCCCAGCACACATACCCCCACCAAACCAGTAGCTTGTCATCAGACTTGAGTGCTGCGTGTACGCAACACACTCGCTTCTGGAACCCATTTTAGAGCAGGGTGAAACCACATAAAAAGGTTTACCCCCTATCTTTCCACCCATACTCCCTTCACTCCACTTTTTCAATCCCTCTGCTTCTGTTAGAAGATTAGACAACTTTACCGGATCATATAATCAGATGTGAACCACAGATGAAAATGCCCAACCAAATGCATTTTGATAGCTCCCGAAAAAGGGGAGACATATGCAGGTCATTACGCGTTTCCTCAAAGACAGCTGCTGCCTCTGAATCTCAGGACTCCCTGAAAGTCTCTGGCATAAATGGAAGGTAATTACCATATCAGAGATCAAGACTCTGGGCTCTGACACCACTTTTTCAATTACTCAGAAAGGTTGTTAAGATGCAAATTCAACAAAATGGCTGAAACCCCCAGAGAGGGATACAGTTTCACACCCAAAGCTGCTTCTTAAGTTTCTTTGCTTATCACTCTTTAACAGATGAAGGGAGAGGGAGAGATGGAGGTTGGGTATAGTGATGCAGGCAATCTATAATTCATTTTATTCATTAGAATGACAAGCCAACATCCCATTTGAGTGCAAACTTCTCGTGTAAAGTCATGGCATTGAAATATCTAAACAGAAAATCGTGCCTTAGTTTCAAGTATGTCTCAGGACTAATGCTTGCATCGTGCATAGTTTTTGACATCTTAAAAACATTACTTGTATCTTATTTTGGAACAGGAAATTACTTTTTCATCAAATATGCACAAGACAGATTTTGTAGTTCTCAAACGACAATCTGTATTTTCCCCTTCAATTTAAAACGAATGTCCCCGCCACTGCATAGAAAATTGCCTCGTTCAAATTTAAACCATACATTTGTTTTCAGAGTTTCAATATTTGGTTTTCTTGGATGTTATCTTGTAGTGCAGATGAATTATACATCAGCAATGTACAAAATTGGTCAGTATGTATTTCCATAGTCATGCAAATATGAGATCCTGCCTTTAGCGCAAGCTTAGAGAACATGATTCATTGCGTTTTTATAGGAGGAACTCAAATGAATTTATTCATAGCAATCTGAGCACAGATTTATATAATATTTGTAAAAAATGGTCTATGCAGCAAGAAGAAAAGCATCCAAATACAATACATTTTTGTGATATTGACTTTTAAAGTGGCAGAATGTATGATAGCTACATCGGTTCATTGTACCGATTGTTACAGTTTTACAATAATAGCTAAAAACTGTAACCATGAACATATTTCCCGTCTCACGTTTCCCCGTCTGCCCAGCAATGCAGCTTGTAAGGTAATGGAAATTTTGAAACAACTGCCTACATTCTTGTTTAAGCTGCCTTATCTTGCTGGATGATGACATCGATCACCTGAAAAGTCTAGCTGTGACATCTTGTGCAACGGTGTGCATACACTGGAGAACATCAACAGTGAGAACAGATGGTTGATTTCCTTCCAGACAAAGAATATCTGTTGCATTTTCCCTTACCCGGAACAATGGTGCAAGAGTTTTCAGCCCTGAATTGTGACATCAGTGCATTTGGACACGTGGACAAACTTATCCAACTTTTTTGTTTCAAGATTCACAGAGAAACATTGTTGAGTGAATTAAAGCTTTCCCTCCAGCTCCGCTACAATAGTCTCATGTTTCTTTTAATGAGAAAAAGTGGGCAATGCTAACTCTGCAAATTTTTTTATCATCCCAACAAGCTATCTTTTCTTGCATCACTGCCTTGTCATGTCAAAAGTGGTGACACAAGAAAATGAAGTAGCTGAGGAGGCACATATTCTCACCTTTACTACATATTTTTGTTTATGCTGCAGGTTTTTCAGCCTTCTAAAAACCTTGCAGAGCATGGTGGTCAGTTCCACACCTGATTTCTATATAAAGAAACTCTTTTCATAGAAGCAAAGTAACTCCACATAACTTTTTTTTATTTCCATGTAAGTAACAGCTGATTAAGTATTTCACAAATTTAAAAGCTAAATTCCCGACTTAACCTGAGTACATTTTTGTTGCGCTGTATGTTTTCGTTGCTGCTGCACCATGCGGTGTACAGCTGCCAGGAGAAGAGATGGGAGTTAACCAGAGGGCAGCAGAAGAGAAGATAACTGAAAGTTGCCAAGGAGAGAAGTGATTTTCAAAAGCCTTGCAAGATGTGAATGAATTGGACACTGAGTGAAACTGGCTCATCCTGCTGCTGAATCCTTTCACCGGTTTTTCTTCTGTTCGATAAAGCACAAATCCCAAGATTTCTGTTGTGATATGTCAAACATGCTCCAACAGCAATGAATCGACCTGTCTTTATGAGATGAATGCATGATGTATGATTTTCTTCTGCTGGACAAATTGGATAACAGAGACCTAATACCTGGATAAAATAAACAGCAATCAAGGATGCAGTTGAATGGTGCTACCAGGAACGCTGGGAACACTGTGTGCATGTGTTTGTATGTTTGTGTGTGAGTGCCAGAGCCTGGAGGAGGAAAGTCTCTAGCTGAGGTCATGCCATGCAAGCCTCTCCTTTGGGGCCCACCCTGGCTGGCCGCTACACAAACACACATACACAAATAGAGGCACACACTGGGGCCAGTGCCAAATAAAGAGTTGCGGAGACTCCGTGGCTCTGCAGTGTGAATGGCTGTCTCTTAACTCTGTGTGTTGCTCATCATGATGGCCTCATTATGACGGAGCTGAATTGTGTTGGTATGGATGTGTGTGTGTATTTGAATAACTGGAAAAGAGAGAGAGAAAGAGAGTGACAGGCAGGGTGACATAAAAGCCTTCATGTGCATCCATGTGAGGCATGTTCATTCAGTCTGTGAATGTGTGTGTGCGTTACCACGTTGAGGGTTTACTCCTATTTATTCGACTCCTGAAGTAAACGTCAACATGATGTGTCCTATTTGTGGATCGTTTTTTGGTTGCAAAAGACCACAGCTCGACTGCAGTTTCCACGAAAGCTATGAGGCTTATGTAATAATTCATTGCAAGTACATATTATACACATATACATAAAGCTCGCGTGCTTCCTAATGTTACTGCCTTGCCTGGTTTTCCCCATTGACAGCCTATACTGTGAATTCATGAATTATGCAGATTACACAGGAGGGCTGGCTTTGCTGTGTGTGGGGAGAGAGGAAAGTACGACTCCGTAGCGAATTATGATAATACACACAAAACAATTTTACTCAGTTGGAAAGAAAAAGCAAGTGAAATGCTATGAACGGAGGGCTGTTGTTTTTCCTTTTTTTTTTTTACCTCTCCCCTGCCTCGCTCCATCTGTCATGCTGTTTCCTAGAGTTGATAAAAACACTTTGGCGGTAAGGGGGGAATTTATTTGCATTTCCATGCCATGCCTTTCCGTGCCAGTCTTTGTTTGCCTTTAAGTAAACATGAGAGTATCCCGTGTGTAGCTGCTTCTCTTTCCTTAGCCCTACTTTAAAAATCCCTCCAGTCTTGTGCTTACAGTACGTCCTTACCCGGAACAGTAAAATGCTGACATTTTACATTTCTAAATAATATAGATGCATGTCATTTTAATGTTTCCAAGCCAAAAGAAGCTGGTATCCCGTGCCATTACAACTACATGTTTTGTGAGGACCAAACTACTGTATTTTCCTAAACCTAGCCAAGTTCGGGTGTATAACCTCTATAATGTTGTATAGTAAACAAAAAGGAAAAAAACATTAATGGATTATTTATGATAGAATTACAGTCAACTATAAAAAACAAAATTCTTTGTGCGTATTTTATTGGCCACATCTTATCAAGGTTAGCTGTACGTATTGTCGATTTGATGCCATCTTCTCTGTCCCAACTCAGTTTAATTCACGTTGTGTCATGTTTTCACAACAGAATTTCCTCAGAAGGTCCTCATTAGAAAGGATTTTAGCTCCTTTTTCAAGATATCTTTCCATTTCCCTTCTGTTGTGTTTGTATCTATTGCCTCGAAGATGGCTAATACATTCAGTGAGCATCCTATTTGCACCATAACCAAACAACTTTAATGCTACGCTTATTATTCATTCATTTAAAGGTTTGATGTTAGATATTTTGAATCCTGATAATGATATAGCGGTGTAATGATATTCTTGCCAGAGAGCGCAGTCATACCCTCCCCCCTGAGTCTTTGCTGTTCAGTCCTGATTTTCTACTCCAAAATAAACTGCATTCATTTTCTAAAAAGCTTCTCTCAAAGAGAGGGATAATAAGACCCATGTAAGAGTTGCTTGAAGGGCTTAAAGTTAAGTTTTACTTATCATTTTAGCTCACTTTGGTTTTGACTGGTATTTGCTGCACTAATGCAACTGCAAGAGATTTTCAGCGTTCATGCTGTGTCTTTAATGATGCGATCTCTGAGTTCTTTGATAAGAAGTTCATATGCCAAATTTAGATTGTTTTGCGATAAAAGATAATCAGATGGTCCGCCCTCACATGCAGCAAAGCCAAACAGAGCAGCGAGTGAATGAGCCAAAGTAAGAAACAAAAGAAGGGATCTCCCATTGGACACACAGAAGACTGGGAATGCGAAAGATAAATCCTGATATCCTCGAGGTCCAACAATTTATTTCTCAACTTAGTCTCCAACATATTTTGGGGCCTTTATTGTTATTAAACTGCGGCTAGCTGTCTTGAAGAGTTTTAAGTTGTAAACAAGTTACCCTTGAGTAGAGCTGCCCTGTGGCCACCACAACAATTCTATTAGTGATTTGTCAATGAATTAGTAAGGGACAAGCTTCTGTATGTAATTGGAGTATCTTGTACAGTTTTTTTTATGTAATATGCTATCTTTAATCTTATGAATAGGTTGCTTTACTTCGTTCTGAGAAAAACTTGTGACATCTTCTCCTCACTCCCCCTCATCCTAAACATCCTCAGAAGAATCCCTTCATATTTAAACCCAACACTTTGCTCACTTTTGCCCTACTTTCTACAACCCCTCTGAAGTTGGATCATTACCTGTATTCCTCTGCAAATACTCACCTCTCTCTCTCTCTCTCTCTCTCTCTCTCAATCGCTCTCTCTCTCTCATCACCTGTTTGGCCTATTCCCTGAGGAAAGAGCCCCCTACGGCCCCACATCTCCCATTCAGCTGGTGCCGCTGCTGCAGCACCATAATAACACTCGGCAGTCCTCCCAGTGCATCTAGTGTTTTCATTTTGGCATTAGCTACGCTACCCAAGCAGGCAATTCTGATTGTTACTGGAGCGGCTCTGAGTGGGCTCATGTTGGTCTCCCATTCAATTATAGAAAATGAGAGGATGAAGACGTATAAGGAGGGAGAATAAGGTGGGAGAGACAAAGTGAGAAACTGAGGAAAAGATGAATTTGCTCTGGGAAGAGTACGTTGCAGGAAAAGAGAAGGGAGAGACAAGAAATGAGAAGGAGGAACATGATCTCACACTGTTAGAAAGCATTGGCTGGCCTTTACCACGAGCCAGGGATAGACGTCACCTTTGCTTTTAAAATAGTTAATCTGCTCCTGGAGGGACAATGATTGCTTTAAGTCCTTCTCCCTGCTCTCTCTCTCTCTCTCTCTCCCTATTAAGTTCCTCCCCCTCAGCTAAACCTCTATGAGGTACAGCGCTCGGATTAGCTTGTGTTGTTGCAACTCTCCAGCTCTGTAGCATTGGCTGTATATGCAAATACAGCAGTGTACAGTATAGGATAAGATACTTATCTGAGGATAGACTGGGGGGGGGCGGGGGGGATAATTGGTACATTGTGCATCTCAACCCGAAACATAATAAATTCCCTACTGCCCAGACATATGCTGGCTGCGTTATACAGTTATTCTACAGCTCGAGTGTTTCAGACTGACTCCCACTGCTGATCTTCTTTCTTCTTCTTCTTTTTGTGGTTGACTGTAAATAAAATCACAGCTGTATTTACTGTGGAGCAAAGTCACGAAAGTCCTTGAAACTCACACAGAGATATTGTCTGGCTGTGTTAGTTTCCCCAGACTGGATTCAGACTCGGGTTTGGCTTTGTAAGTTCTCCTTGACCGATCTGAAAAATGAAAGACAAACGCTGTTCTTTGAATAATGAATCATGTTAGATAACACTGTGCAGCATGCTGTACTTACTTGACGTTACACAGGCTATAATAGTGCTCAAAATGAAAGAGCAATAAACTGCACAAACGTAATTGAGAGTGTATCTGCAGGGCCTCCAGACTGTCCCATCCATTTGGGTCGACATGATGCACTTTGAGTATTTTGATGATCTCACCATAAAATGAAGAGACTGTCCGAACAGCCCTGTCCTTCCCTGCCCCCATACAACCTTGCCAATTACAAATTGCATTTACAAACCACTAATTTGTTTTCCAAGCTGAGTACGTCTCGTGCAGCAAAGTACTGGCAGAATGGATTACGTCCCTTGGCACATTTCTTTCTAGGAAGTATTACCTGTTCTACTCAGAAGTCATAGGAAGTCAGTCAGGATTCAGTAGTAGGCATGTTAACCCCATATGTTCACACTTAGGAAAAAGCAAGAGGAAACTATGTCTTTGCTATGTCCCTTTTGTTTCAAACAAGAGTGATAAGAATAAATGTTTTTAGTAAATGGTTGAGATAAGAGCTAATAACTAACTAAAAATAGTGAAATGGTTAAAATCTGAAACAGTAACATAATTTTAAACACTTTCTCATGATATAACATAACAAAACCAACTGGTAGGTTCAGGCAGGTTTATTTCCACAATTTTATTTTATTTTTTACAAAAATTCATTAGAGCCAACAAATTTGCTCTGGTGATGAAGCAGGACCTCAAAGGGTTAAAGGTGGTGTGTTGAATAGTAAAATATTTGCCACTGAGTTGCAGAGAGTAACTGTCTTAGCTATCACCTGTTTTAAACCTGTCGCCTGTAACCTTTGTCCTCATCCGGCCATTCTCCAGATAGCTTGCTGTTTATCCTCGTGACACAGTCTGATGTCATGCCACGAGGGGATTAGCTGTTGCTGTCTGCTTTCGTTGTCTTGTCTACCACCCACTTCCCTAAACCAGCACACAACAAGAGGTCTTGATGCACGAGCAATCCAGAAAGGCCGTTTGACTTCACAGCAGCAGTTTTGACAGCATTTCAGCTGTCAGCCTCTGTCTTATCTATGTAGACGAGGAGTCAAAGGCCAAAGCAGATGACTGAGCATCACTGCAAACATGTCAGATGCTGGTGTACCTGTGTGGCCTTGACTGATTCTACAGAAATGGCTTCAATTCAACATGAAACTGTCATTTTATGGCTGTCGCTTCGGAGACCAGAGAGGAACTTCTGGCTACTCAGCTTGCTTTTTATTTTCTATTCATTCATTACAGTTACTGAGCAGGAATTTTAGATCCCTTCCTGCCAATTCCACCTAAATTAACCCTAAAAATCGCCTTGCACATTTCTTTAAACTTGTGAGTGACATTAATATGCCAAAAGACTTTGAACTAGCATTTTATCATTTCACAGATGGCTCACTTTGCAAAAGAAAAATGAAAATGAAAAGAAAGGCATCTTGATTGTCGCCCTGAACTGATTCCCTCACAAACTGCTGAACTGAAGAGACAACCTGTTACCAGTCTGACCTGTGACAGAAACAAAGGTAGATGATTGGACAGACATGTGATTTATACAGCTAATGTAATCACTGGAGGTCGGAGAAGCTGAGATACCTCAAATCTTTCTTTTTTCATACCTTTACAACCATTTACAGAACAGGTCTGATCTCGTGAATTTCGTGATGATTATTGAGACTGGATTGGGTCAGTTGCTTTTGGCTTTTGTTTTATTGTTCATACTTTTCCGCAGCAGGTTTCTTTAGGCGTACTGGGTGTATTTCGCTGCATTGTGAGAAGGAGTGTGCTAGGTTTGCAGCAACATTAAGGTGGTTGATATATGGTAAGGAAAGCTTTTCAGAAGTGTAGCGCATTGAAGATGTGGCTGATCTTTATTCATGTGTACAGAAATCCAAGTGAATTATTTTTGGAATTAAAATGTGTGGCCAAATCCACAAGGGTTTCCCTAGGTATGTCTCTGCGATTGACTGCATACAGCCTAAGTTTGTGATTACATGAGCTTAAGTGCTTCAACTACACACCCACTTCTAATGGTTTACCTTCAGAAAAACAACATGACAGCAACAATATGGATGCTGACTTTACTACAATTCTTTCAGGAGAATTGTTGTTATTCTCGCCTGCAATTTGTTTTGCAGACTGGTCATATGCTCATGCTTGGGGATGTTGATCAAGAAGGTCATATACTGTAAGTATGATCCCGACTGCATCTAGAGTCCCAATTAGCTTGCACATATGCACATGAAAACCATGTAGCCATCCTCAGGATTACATCAAAGACAAACCTATCAGCAATATTGCCAATTACCCAACTGCTGCTTTATCCTCTGTCTAGAGATTTAGCTAACCGCTGAGTTTTAAGTTAACAATGATAATCCCACTTCAACACACGCTGCTGAAAATGGCCTTTTCAGTCAACTGTAAATGCAAACAAAAGAAAACAAAACAGGTTTACATTCACAGTTTAGGCCTGCTTGGATTTTTTCTTTCAAAGGAAAGAAGCAACTTTTGAAGTCTTCAAAGAAAACTAAGATGATGAAAAACCCTATGATTCCTAAGATTGTTAAAGACGTTGTCACATAAGTAGTCCTCTAAAATCTCCAAGAGTATCTCCTTTAAGCCAGCCTGATTGGGGCCTTAAGCCTCAGCACTGCCTGACAAGATAGCTCCTTTGCATTGTTTTCTCTTTAAAAATTCCATGTCAGTCGGAATTAAATGCACAAACAGTTAAATGGTTTAAGTTGCCGGATGAGCAACTTGATCCTCTTATGTCTTTAGGGGTCCTAACTCCTGCCAGTAAAGCACAGATTTCTTAGTTGTAGCCAGTAGACTGTAAAGTGCTGTCTTGCAGGCTTTCTCTGTAATTGCAGGCACATGAAGGTGAGCGTGCCTGTGTGTGCTTGTTCGGATGGCGCTACGGGCCCTGTCCTTGGATTGGAAATAGTGCTGCTGCTGGTGGTAATGGTTTGGATGGGATCTTATCTGGGTGGATAAAAAGAGGATTTCTTGGAGGGATAGATGGGAGGGAAGGAATCTTACTCTAGGGACCCCTCATCATCCAAGACAGAATGAGGAAAACAAGAAAAAAATGAAGAGGGACATTTCTTATCATCAGTTTTTCCTCAAAGTCCAGTGTGACAGCAGCTGAGGTCTGCTACGTTGTTGCTTTTAGATTGAGTGAATATTTGAACTTTGAGCAACCCCATCGCTTTATCCACCTCCCCATCACTCCTGCTCCTATTCACTCCTTTATCTTATGCCTGTATTTACATTAGGTCGATTTATTCAAAATCTATAATGAGAAATTCATTATTTACATTTTCCCATGGATATATCTGAGCTTATAGGACAACAAGGGGGAACCGAAACCGAAAATGGAAAAAAGAGCAATTTAGGTTAAAGACAAATGAGGTAGACAGATGGATCATATTCACTTAGACTGAACAGCCAAACCAGTGCAGTTAGATATGAGTCTGCTCGTCTTTACAGATACATTGTCTGTGGAAGAAGAACCAGACTTGTGTTTATCTCAAGAGCCAGATGGACATGCGTGAGAAATGCTGAGAGAGGAAGCGGGTGGTAAAGACCAGGCTGGAACGGCCAGAAGACTGGGAAGGAAGAAACAAACTAGAGGCAGACAAAGGGAAGAGGCTGCGGCCGCACTCTTTTTAGCCGATGATGATGAATTACTTTGACATAGACAATCAGGATGAAATGTTAACGTAAGTGTGCCAGCGGATGCAGTCACAGCCAGCTCAAGTCCTCCTATTGGGAGATGAGATAATTAGTCAGGGCTCCCAAATTTACATGAATTATCAGATAAACTCAAATGTGTGTGAATGTTTGCTGAGATATAGAGTCATGCAAAATATCTCAGAAGAATTAAAGTTTTTATTTGCTAGCTATTGGTTTTATGTGTACTGTATGTTGGCATTATGAGGGACGAAAATGCATGAGTTGTCACTGCATTCATGACATTTGCAAACATGTAGGTGTGCGTATGTCAGGATAATGTTTGTTAAAAGCAAATATTCATACAGCAAAGAGGAGTTTATGTGATTCCTTTTATTTGGTCTATATAATTATGGTAAATCTGGAATCCCCCACAGGGACAAAAGGTGTCATATTTTGCCATGCTCGCTTGACATGGACACTGGAATATGCTGAATTGTCACTGTTGTATTTTTTTAGTGATCCTAAAATGCATGACTCAACTCAACATTGTGTTTTAGTCTTAATCAGCAAACTTGACCAACTGGTTGGCACAACCCATTAGCAGAGAAAAAAATTGGTTAATGATTAAATATCTTTAGAATTAAATAAATATTTCATGGCGCGTTCAGCCTCTGATTTGAAGTCACTGATTGCAAATATAAAAAAGGTTTTTTGGCTCCCATTTTTCTTTTGACATAAAATCAGTGTGCCAGCAATGCTGCTTTGCAGCTTTCCTGATCTGAATAAGTGCTCACCAAAATGCAATCAGTCAAATATCCAAAATGCAGGGCCTTAGCAGAAGGATTTGGGGGAAATTATAGCAATCAGTTCAAAGAGCTGTCACTAACATTTAACTTAAAGCACCTCCTTGTGTTTGCTGAAACAAAACGAACAATCTGTCATTTATAAAAGAATGCACCAAAAAAGGAAGGTGCTGCAGGCATGAATCAATGTCTTCTTACTCTCAGTCTTTTTGGCTTAATAAAGCATTGTGCTTTTGTGTCTTTCACAAATCAAAGACAAAAACTGAGCCTCCCACAGCTTTATTTATTTAACTTCTCAGTACAGTGCAGTGACAGAAAAACTGCTCTGATAGACGTGTATGCTTTTGCTGCTTTTGTCCATTCCTACAGTAAATCCCTCCTCCGTCAGCACAACTTCTGCTAAAACTTCTGGAATTTGTTCATGGACTAAAGAAGGTGTAAGTAAGAGGCAGGTTCGTTGTCTGGTAGTCAGTCACTCAGACAAAGACATCAGACAGGCAAGGAAACAACGATTTTTTCATGGTTGTGATGGAAAGGGGGCAGTAATCTTGGCAATAGCTTAACATCCCAGTGAGTGGGCTCAGCTGGCTCTGGTTTTCCCTCTGCGTCTTCACAGGGTGAAGCCGGCGAAGCTGCAGGTAGGCACACGCCCACCATCTGACCGACTGACTGGCACAACACCTGCAAGGGCAAGCACATAACCGCATCGCACAAACACTCGCAACAGCCCATTGCTGCAGTCTCGCTCTTCAGACTCTTCACACTCCTCCTTTCATTATCACTCAAACTGATAACAGAGGATCAAGGCTGAGGCTCTCGTCACTTTCAGTCTGGCTTCACTCATTGAATATTTCCAGCTCCAAAAATGTGCGTCACTAAGAAAACAAAACAAGAAAGACAAGACAGTTTAAATTCTAGTCAGTTTAAATTAAGTCTTTTTTTATGTAATTTCTAAATTCAGCTTAAGAGCAAGAGATAATCAACAACCCCCAACTGTTTTTCTTTCTTTTTTTAAATCCCTGAAAGCATCACCAACCAGTTTGCCTGACTTGGCCTGCTTTGGTCTTGTCCCGCTTAGCTCATCACCCACTAGCAGAAATTTACAGCCATGATGTATGACCCCGGCCACTGAATTAATGCAACATTTCCATTAGAAAATTGCTTGACACAGCTGATATAAGAAGTTAGAGATCACAAAGACGCTGCAACGTAGCAAGGAAAATTGCTTATCGGAGAACCGTCATCTGCTATCTCCTGAAATTTGTGATGGAATACAG
>JAVQJG010078496.1:0-13401 GCA_036024015.1 Craterocephalus amniculus | reverse complement strand
AGCTAGCAGCTAGCTCTGTCAGGCAGCTCCGTGAGAGGCGTTACCCTGCATGGACACCGGGCGCATCCATTCACGTCTGCGGCTTGTTTCAACGCGCAGATACTTGATGTTTACTCGCTTGATTGGAGCAAATTATTCGCTAAAACGGAACGTATCGTTTGCGAGTATAGGAAGCGCTTATTGTATATCAAGTTTGACTACCGGAGAGGAAAGGTTTCTATGTTTTGGCATTCATAAACAACGGACATGGCAGCCTGGTTATTCTATGGACTTTGTGAGAGTTTCTTTTACCTGCTTTCGGGGTCAGAAAACCGAAGATGCCGGCGTGTTTGGGTCCATCGGATCCTCCAGAGGTGCCGGACGCCCGGCGGATTTCATTATTTTATCCAGGAGTTATGTCCGGATGATACCGCTGTCAGGGAAATTCCTTTATCCGATCCCAGTGATGATCTGGGAGGAGGATTGGTGCTGCAGGTCCCTCCAGGACGCAAACTATAGGATCTATGTCCGCAGCAAAGCTTTCATCTGCCTTCGGTAAGTAGCTCCTTCCACCAGAGCACAACTTCCAGGAGACAATCATCTGTTGCTGAACTCATCTAGTGACAAACTTTGGTACAACGCTGGCCTAAATACAGACTGAATGAATGATTTTGACATTTCCAATACTCCTTGTTATTTATGTAGCAAACATCCACACGGCCACTAGTTATTTTGCCTCATAGTGAATGACGGGAGCTACCATCTGAAAGGATTAATAGAACCGATGCCGAGTTGGCCATGTCGTGTTGCTTTGTGTATACTGTTCATTTCACGTTGTGGTCACGGCCGCCCGTTGAGGAGGTGGGGGACGGAGTTGGAGGCTGGACTTGAGCGCAGCAGAAAGGGAGGGAGAGTGACATGAGACTTGTGTCTGTTCAAAATTTCAGGCTAGTTCGCTCTAATCTGAGTTGTAGACTGCAGCTTTAACAAAAACATGTCTGCACACAATTTTGTCCTGCGTTGGCTCTTTGAGTTTTATAATAAAACAGCAGATTTTATTTTGTTAATTCAATATATTCTTTTTTGTTGTTGTAAAATGATTAATGATCAAATTGAGTCTTTCATATGGAGTTATTTGTTATTGTTCCAAGTTAATTAAAACCTCATAAACCCAATGAGCAAATGGAGTAAATGAAGGGATGGCAAGGTGAAGTTTACTATTTGCATGATATCTTGAGTGTCTTGAGAAAGAAAACACCCCCAAAAGTTCCCATTCCAGCTCCACATTCAGATGCTCGGCTGTGAATCTGCTGCAAGCATAATGAAAGCAGGGATCCATCCTGCCTGGATCAGGTTCAGGCAGCTGGTGGTGTGATGGTGAGGGGGATGTTTTCGTGTCCCACTCTGGGCCGCTTAGTCCCAGCATGGCCTGGTTTAACCAGCACAGAGTTTTGTTGCTGGTCATATAAATTGTAGTGAAAAGAAGTATTTCATTTTATTTTAAAAAATCAGACTGTTTTGTGTATACTGCGAGGAAACTATGGGATCTTTCATATTTAAGCCCATCCACAGGAAATGAGTTTATTACATACAAAATGTGTAAGCCTTTCAACAGGTGGTTTCCTTTTAATGTCCCTATCATGTTAATTACCAGTTTCATCACAAATTCCATTCAAGGCAGAAAGTTGTGAGTATTGATCTTGTTTTCTTTTCTCAGTTTCTGTGTAGAAAAAAGAAGACGTTTTGAATTACTCAGAAAACATGAAGAAAGCATGAGTAGAAGCAGTCCACATCAGTACGTTGCTGCATGCAGCCAGGGATGAAAAGGACCGATGCCACAGTCTGAGTCAGAGAGGGTTTCTTAGGGGACAGATACCACACAGGAGCCCTTCTAGTTTCGCTCTCAGCTCAGTCCTATTTCAAATAAATCCATCCAAAATCTTCTGAGAAGAAAGATAAAAACACGTTTCGCTGCAGAGTTGCAAAATCATGAGAAAACCAGTTCCCCAGTGGGCTCACATGAGTCAGCACTTTGAGAGTTAAAGCCTACTTTGTCCCTGTGAAGTTTCACATTTAAATTCAGTTTATGTAAATGTAACATGGCTGCATACATTAAGCTGAAGCTCATTCTGGTCTATATGTTAATGCAGGAATGAGTTTAAAAGAGAGCACATAAAATTATCATCACTCAGATTTTCACGAAGCCTTATTATCGGCCCACGGTTGTAAAATCTGAGCTGTAATCATACTTTTGCTGTTCAGAACAACTCGGGTGTACTTAGTCTGACTAATCATATGACACTACTACCACACACACACACACACACACATACACACGCGCGCGCATACATCAACTCACCGCTGAGATACAATAGCTCTTTTCACATATACACACTTCTGTTTCTGTAATTTCCTGTGCACTTCCTTGTGTCACCGAGGATCCAGTTGAGGGCAACAGTGTGAGGTAAAGTCTTTGTTGGATCAACAGTCTGGACGAACAATCACACACACTGATTAACAGTACACTGAAACATCCCAACAGAAGAGTCGGACGCTTACAGTATATGCAATCAGCAGTCCAGTCTAACCAGAAAACATGTCAAGTAAATTGTGTGATGGGCACTTGCCTTTATTACAAATATTACATGTATCCTAATCACTCTGGCGTGAGAAAAGAGCAGGAAAAGGAAAAAATATTGAGTAAGAGAATCGTAAAAAACAAGCTAGAGGACTGTGCAAAATGTCAGGCTGGATCTTAAACTTGTAGTGTGATGCATTGACGTTGCAGTGATGTCAAACATTGAGGGAAGTCTCAAAATATCAAGCATACAGAACTCATTGGTCACTTTATTAAATCCACCCTGCTAGGACAGGTTTGACCCTTTTTGCATTGAAGATTTTAAGCCTTATCCCATTAAAGCCTGAAAAAAACCCATCTGTCATTTGAACTATTCCTTGGACCTCTAAACAAAATCAATACTATTTTCTTTATGAATAACAATTTGCAGAGTCACTGGTTGCAAGCATTTTAAAAATAATTCCATTGTGTATGAAAAAATTTATAGAAATATTTTGATGATGTAAGTGATAATTGATCAGCTATTTGTGCCAGTTGAACAGGTGGACCTGTGGTGCTTAGATTATAATAACATACAAGCTTAATGTGCTTCTAGTGCTTGAATATGTCCTGTTCGGATCATCACCAGCCAGCGTGATGATTCCTGAAGTGTCTGCTTTGGTTCAGCCAAATGACACAAAGCAGACTGGATGGAGCTTCCCAGTGCAAACATGTAATAAGCCAAAGCATACTTCCAAAGTAACCCAGGAATTTATGAAAGTCAAGAGGTGGAATGAAATGCTACGGCCAATTCAGTCATCTGATCTCAAACTGATTAAGCAAGTTTGCCTCAGGAGGACAGAGCTAAAAGCAAAAAAGCCCCATGCAACAGCGAATGATCACAGCTGCTGAGGACAAAAGGGCCAATTTATAAAAAACTAGTGTCAATGCAACCAAAGATATCATTTCTTATTAGTGCAGTTAATATAGAAATATTACATATTATATGCTGTATGCTGATGTTTGCATGATGATGCAAGATTTTTATGAGACCTTAAAAGGATTTGAATTCATAAATGTAAAAAACAAATCCCCAAACTTTTATGTCAAGATTAACATTAGGTAAGATTTCTCCATGATTGGTAACATAATTCCTTAATGGGACTCATATCCAGGATGTCCAGGTTGTCAAACTCAGTGAGTTATATGTCCATTCAGCAGTCATAAGGCACCACTATCTGATCATTCTTGCTAGAGAAAGCTGAGATGTCTTCCAGACGTCTTCAGTCCAAATATCTCAGTGATTGGAAACTGGAACCAGAAGTTAACCTGAGCCAGCTGCTCATGAAATAATGCAGATTTGTTTTTACCTGCCCCCAAATACAGGAGTAAATTTCCTTTTTGGGTGTCACAACCACATATGCTGGCTTCCTCTACCTGAGTCACATTGGAAATAATTAGTAAAAATATTTCCAATGGACTGGATATTGGGATTGAGGAGTATAACATTACTTGATGTAGCCTATAACCTAGCTATCGTGCTAACACTTGTTCAGTGTTGTGAATATCTGGCGTATTATAAATAGCCCCGATGATTGTTGTATCGAGCATCGGAAATGGATACATAGATCTACTCTTGAATCATTTATAGCAAACAACAATAAATTTGTTGCTTATTTTTAGTAATTTGAGCAAGCCCTGCTACTGGCTAGCAACTACCAGATAGCATTTTTTAAGTTTCTTCCTTTTGATTTTTTTATTCTTTTTACTATTTTTAGCTACTGTTGTTTCTTTTTAACTTTAAGCAGAACATGGCAGGACAGAGGAGGGCCCAGGCAGGGATTGATCCAACAACCTCCCAGGAGAAAGTCATGCACACTGACCGGTCAGCCAAAGGGATATCTGTGTTGCCAACAGGGCACATGATCAATCACAGGCATCGTAACAGGACCCGCACTATCACACAAATAATTAATTCAGCTATTCTTCTAGCTAACACGACTTGTGTATGTTGTGTTTTCAATCCTTCAGGAAAGCCCTGAAAATTGATCCGTAGCTAAAATCTTGTATGTGTATATATTAATATATATATCTATAGAGAGAGAGAGAGACACACACACACATACATATACAGTATATAGCCTACAGCTTTTTACAGATCTTCACTGGACAAAATAATTCAAAATACTGTAGATGCATTTTATTAGAAATAATTGTACAATATGCAAATGCTACTGTTAGCTAAAGCTCAGGATGTCTAACTTGACGTAACATTGAATAATAATCTTGATGTAAGCACTTTTTTCTTGTTATGTATTATTTTCACTTTGAATACATTTTAAATTGTTAAAACACTTAGAATAGTGTGAAAAGTGTTAATAGTTCAGTTAATGACAGATTAGACAACGTTTTCCTAAACTGTGGAGCATTTTTGCATAAAGTCTTCATACTTTATACTTTAAGAAAATCAATGAGTAAACAAATAAAGATTCCCAAATTAAACTTTCCTACACTAAGGATGAGATTAACCATGACTACATGTTGTGTCACCAACTCTTCACATAATAATGCTTCTGTTTGATGATGGCGTAATCTATGTAGCAGCTGTTCTGGTAAATAAAAGAACACCACTAGACAAATTTCATGACAACATAATAACTTGTCGGTACAAAAATATGTGCTCAGAGATGAACTCAGGTGTGCATTTCATACAATGCTCTATCCATATTTCCTGTATTTCCATGTCCTGTGCCACTGTCTGAGGATACACCGTCCATTTTGGACAGAACACCCTCAGGGAGTGAAATAAAGCTGTATCTGTTTGTGGTCAGACCAGCCATAACCCCTAATGCAGGGTAAGGAACAGCTCTGGCCTAAGGGGGTTAAGGTTATGAGACAATACTCCAGCTAATGTTATTTAATATGTTGGGCAGCTGTCTATCTGGGCATCTACCTACCTGTCTGTCTGTTTGTGTTTAATATTACATCTTTTTTTAAATCTGCTGCTGCATACCTGATCTGCAACTTGTTTATGGAAACTCTATCCTCCCCAATGTGATTGCTTCCTCGTCTCAAGCCTCCCAGTCATGCCTGACTCACTTTATGAGCCGTCCCCATGGACAAACAGCCTTTCATGCTCCACATAATGCTTTGAATGTGTGTATTGGGAAAGTTTTACTCATTCTTAATTGTTTGTACATGTGCACCCGAGCACGTCTTGTGGTTTGGGAAAATGTTTGAGAAGTGTCTTTTGTGTTGTTCCAACAGAGATCAATCAGCTGTAAAATATGGCCAAAATTTCTGCTGTTGTTGCTTAGAGGACATGAACTGCTGGAGAATATATGTGAAGCCTGCCATGCTGTTATCTACAGCTGGAAGGAAGGTACAGGAAGCACAAATGCAATATTTCACCCTAAGTGGTGTCGTACGACATGACAGAGTTATATTGTACTACCTTGTCCTCTGACGCTGGGTTTAGTATGTAGGCCAGCTGATAAGAGTCGTGGTAATAGATAAGCTGTTATCGGACAAATATCATTCGGTGTTAAGGAGAGAAACTTTTAACTATCAATCACTGCAGTTCTGCTTAATTGTGACCTACACTCTGAGATATATGAGAGTAATTTAGCCTGTCTGACTCCCCGCATGTGAGCTAAGATTTTACGAGCTGACTGTGGAGTATCTCTGCAACGTGATTAGCGCTGACCCTGGCCACTGTGGCCGAACATAGTTGACAAGGGCTGGTCCAGAGTCCAGGGCAGACATGAGAGGGTGGGAAAAAAATAGAAGGACGAAAGGATACCTGATTTCCCATCTTTTATTTTTTACGTTAACAGGTTTGGAAACAAATGAAACACTGTTGTTTAATTACATAATGTGTTATGTAGATTGGTTTAAAAAAAAAACACACACTCTCCATGTGACCGTCTTTCCACACATTTTTCCAAGTCCAACATCTGCAACCTCTCAGGAAAATGCCTGAGAAAGAAGCAAATCTTGTGGAAGCAACACACACACACACACACACATATAGCATGCACACACATCATAAAATAACACACTACCAACAACCGTGTCATGCATATCCATGGCAACACAAAAGATGAAAAGAAAATGTTTTCAGAAACATAAAAGAACTTTTAAATCTCACATTATCAGGACATTGAGAGATGAAAAAAGGGGGCTGCTGAATGGGGTCATGGACAGCAAAGCTAACCCGATCTAACCCGGAGCAGTCAGCAGCCTCCATGACGCAGCACTACCGCCCCATCTAGTATTCATCACCATCTGTATTCTGGAGCCACTGCAGGACCTGGCAACAGGCGAAGCACACAATTGTTAATATTTACGTCCAGCGAGATGTATGAGGCATGGACTGGGAGAGCAGGGAGGACACTGATGAAATAATTTAGGGTGAAAGAGGTTTTCTAGGGTGAATTAGATATGCTTAGAATTAAATAATAAATAAATAAATAAAGGTTATCTCAACTCTACACAGTGGAAATGGAATATTGAACTGACAAACACTGTAGTTAAAAGAAAATGAAAGCTATGATTAGAATTCAATCGCCATATCTAGGAAAGTTTGAAAGTTTGAAAAAATGAAACAATTAACTTAAATCACCTATAATTATAAACATGAGTGGTGTTGGCTGAGGGTGCGGGTGTCAGCTTTGGGTATAAAAGGAGCATCCAGCAGAGAAAAGGTCACGACTCAAAACATTCAGATAGAAAACCTTAAAATGTTGAAAGAAGTTTGGTCTTTCAACATAAAGATAACATTTAAAAAGGATCCAGTGACTCTGGTTAAATCACAGTGGGTAAAGACCAAAGATCAAAACCTATGTTTGACGTGTCCCATCAAACTCTCAGGTGGCCCTGCACCACTTAGGAATATGTTGGACAATCTTTTTCACTGAAACAGTTCGCTTAGTGTGTTGCACTCAAATTCATTTTGAACACAATGAAATGAAGAGAAAATGTATGTTAAATAAAGGTTTAGGTAGAATAACTAGTGACAGATTCCTGTTTTTCTAGCAAATACATTCATAAAAAAATGTTTAAGCCTGAATACATCAGTGGAGAAAAAAGTGGGTGACTCCAGCATGCTGTTTTGTGGGACAGAAAACTGGATGACAAGCCATAAATGGGTTAACCAAACATAAAGCTGATATGTGTGTGTGTGTAGGGTTTCTCCACCTCTGCATGTATTATGTGGGCTTTGCTGTGGAAAGTGATGGAGTGTGTGTAACGCTGACGGCAGTGTCCTGGCTGTGCTGTTGGCTGCTGGAGGTGCTGACAGGCCCGTGTTGTTTCACAGTCCTGCAGGGGGATGTTAGGGCAGGTCGGGGCACAAACGTTCCTACGCGCTCCCCCTCTGGCTCGTTGGTTAAATATACAACCTTCACCTCTTCACCACTTAACCCTTAGTGGCATTTGACAGATATATGTTTCTATATTTCTGGACTTGAGTCAGATTTATTTTTGTAGACAGACTTCAAATTTAAAGCTTTGCTAATCAGTGGAATTATGTAAATAGCAGATTTTAAATGTAACTTAAGACTTTTCCAATTGATTTACATTATACTGTATGATCAGTATGTTCAGGTACAGTATGGCCCAATCACGCAGGTTTGCAACTAATATGCTTGTTTACTCATTCTTGTTCAATGAAGGAAGGAAGCACAATGAAGATGACGACAAACTTGCCTGAACCGTCAAAATTTACTGCTGTTTAACATTAGCAGAGGGGATTTTCACATACTGTAATATGATCTAATAAAGGTTTAAAGCTACAGCTACATCATTCAGGGATGTTCACACTAATCGTTAAAGTGTTGGTTTTAGGCAAACCTGAAACTTTTTACTTTTGTGTCATGTGCTATCATAATTTATTTTTCACCAGTAACTCATATACTGATTTTTACACATTGAGCATTTCCTTTGCGGTGTCTCCAATACGACTGCAATACACCCTGTTTGCAGGAATACACTCATTTAATTATGCAATGTTCAAGTAGAAGCCCAAAATAGACAGAGCGTAGAGGGTTAAAGTGGTTGTCCTCCTGACCTGTAGTTAGCTTAGCGTGTTCTCGTTTGCAGTAGCTCAGATTAGATGCGTGTTTAACACCTGGATTCGGTTACAGATTGTCACACACCTGTCTTATGTAGGTCATTAATTCCCTCAGCATTTATCGCTTAGTGGCCTTGATTTTCTTTCTTCCCTTTCAGATCATTGTCATGACTAGCAGGTTGTTTGGGTTTTTCTCCATTCTGCCACTTTCTAATGTGTCGAATGGCATTTGGATTCTCTTGTGCAGCATTTTAAGTCAGTTTCGTCCATTAAAGTGTAGATATTCTAAGTCTTTTTGGGAAACAAGCGGGATTCATTCTCCCTCTGGTTTGTGCTGCTCCCTCTTTCTCAACAGACAGGGAAGATTGCACATTTAGCACAACATGTGGAGTCAAAAAGCCCATACTGACGGGAAATATGTCAGGTTGAAACGAACCAGAATTATGCTTTCAGACTTTCTCAAGTTGTGAGTTTGCTGCTTTTTGATTTCAAACTTTGGAATCTCATAGTAACCTTAACATGAACGATCTCCTGATACATAACAGCTGGGAGCAATCCATAACCCTGCAGCCTGCAGGACCGAGTCCTCCCACCTGGAGACGATCTCCCCGGTTTTGACGTACAGTTACATTCTTGTGCGATAACACCGTAGCAAGAGGGAGGAACCTCCATCATATCAGATCAAATGAAAATGATGAAGTGGCCTGTACTCAATAAAAGTCCATTTGAAAAGGAACAAATCCGTCTGACTTAAGCATGACTATCCGAACCGTGCTGTCATGCTGGATGTATATCAGGCTTTGGCAGTCCTGTCATGTTTATGTGCCACATAAGGTTGCTAGAACTCATAAATGTCATTGTCATTTCCACCTTTAACAGGGATGGAATAAAAAAAAGCGACTTATTGGTGGATGGACAGATGCCCTCTGTGAGGAGAGGCAGCTTATTCTTGTTCCGTTTTTTTCTCCATGGAAAAAAGTGTGGAAGAATATTTACATGGAAAAGGTGGACATCTGAAACCAGGTAGCCTGACTGACCAGTGTGTGTGAATATGTACAGCAAGTTGGCAAACACTCTTTCCCCATCTGTCATAGGCTGTCATGAAGAGGAACACACACAGTTTACCTCTTTCTGAGCTTTTCTGAACTCAAATTCAAACTTTTTTTTCTTCATTTCCTTCAGTTTGTAGCTGCAGTGCCATGTCGACGTACATCCAGCTCTGGACTTGTCAGAAACTGATGTATTGGTGTGGGTGGGCTGTCATCCCGTCCCGTCATCTCCAAGAGTCCGGGAGTCTGCGATTTACAAGAAGGATGGGAAAAGACAGAAAGGAAAAGAGAAGCGAGGCTGAAGGCGATAACAGATGCTGAGAACCTGATGCATCGGAGCCAGATCTGACATTTGTCTCTGATTTAGATCTGAAAGTCCCCCCTAAATCTCCTCCTTGTTTCATCACATCTCAATATTTCCATTGACATCTTTTTCCATTCACACTTAATTCTTTTCTGGATATCTCACCATCATCATGATTTCTTTTTTTTTCTTTTTACAGTTAAGTTGTCCCTCACATCGCCGCCTCCCTGCTTCCTTAACTCACTGATAAGAAATATGCTAATTATAGCAAAGTAGAACATCGTAGCCAAGGACTGCCGGATATGATAAACACTCGGGCACTGTCAGAGTAAGTGTGCCACCCCGCTGAGGACATCTCAGCAGAGAGTGGATCTAAGAAAAGCTTTGAAGCCTTTCAGTATGGCTCTCACTCACTGCAAAATATTTAACCCTAACTTTGTTTTTTCTATACTTGCTTCAAGATTTTTTCATTGGATTCTCTGCAGGGCTGCTTGTTTGGTGAGTGTGTAGGCAGCAGGCGAGGTGACGCTGCAGCAGAGACCGATTCTGTTTGGAAAGCAGCCCTGGAGTCTGGGAGGCCATCTGGATTGAAGATTGACCTGTCATACCTGCAAATGATTTACAGCTTGCTGGAAACTGGTGAGCACACACACACACACACACACACACAACTCTCATCTCAGATCAAGTCTCACACAGACGAGCAGACATATTGCTCTGTAAAAGTTTTATAGTTCTTTTGTTTTCGTGGAACTTCTAAGCTTTGAAAGCGCTTTTGAGACAGTTCACTAATTTCATTTATTTATCCATTAATCTCTGTCATTTATATAGTTTTGAGTTTTTATAATGAATATTATTAGAAATTTGTCGAACAAAAGCAGCCTAAACATCTCAACTTGGCCATCTTGCCAAGTTCTTCGCTCATCTGTAAAAGAAAAAATATTCTAATTATTATTGTCTCAAGAATAAACTTACATAAATAAATGTATATAATTCTTTTAATGTAAAAATGTAAGGGTTAAAGCACCTAACACGGCCTATAAACATTGCAAAGACATCAGTTGTTCCCATTTCTTCATGCATTTACAGAAAAATGCCAATGATAAACCGCAGTGGTGGAGCCAAACCATCATGGAGGGATAAATCCCCGCATGGCCACTGACAAACTGACTGATCAGAGACTACCCCGATATCGAGAAGTCTCACTACAAAGGGATTCATCATGGCCGCACAGGAAGAAAAACCGCGCAATGAAGCAATGAAGCAATGAAGCAATGAAGACAGCGTGGTTGTCCAGACCAGGTCCAGGCTTTGCTAAGAGGCCACTGAGGCGGTCCAGCATGTTTGCAGGGTGGAAGACTGCAGGAACATCTGTACCCAGTTTGGATCAGACGTCCCAAAGCCAACGTGGGTGTGGCTGGCAAAGGTGGTAGAAAATGACAACAAAGCTAAGGTCATGTGACTGATAAAGGTCAGACTGATACACTGGTGACCAGATATCGCAGTGCGTTCAGAAGAAGTTAATGACAGAAGTCAGGATCCACGACAACATCGTCATCAAGAAAAAGGAACCAGAAAGGCTGGAAAAACACCAAAAGCTGAAGGTTGGAATCTAAACGGCAGCACTGGGGGCCTAGACCTCCAAACTGGGAAAGTATCTCTAACAGATCCTAGAGGTGTCTGTGTAGTTCCAGGATCAGCTAAGATACGACCGAGCTCCCAGAGCTGGGGAAGAGGGTGTTTGTTCGTTTGTTGTCTGATTTGAGCAACTAAAAGAGATAAAAATAAACTATTCACTATAGACGACAGTTATCTGAAAACCTTGTCCAAATAGAGAGAAAAAACAAAAAAAGACCAGACAGAGAAAAACATTTAAGCAGAACAAAGGTAAATATTAAGTTATTGTTATTTTCAATGTAAAAACTCATATAGTGACAACCAGGAAGCTCTATGTTGCAATCATCACATCACTAACATTTGTGGACGAACGACTCATATTCCTCACTTGATACATAAAAATACTTCTAGATGAAATCTGTCTTGATATTTGATTTATTTTAGTCTCATTAAAAAGAAAACAAGCACCATATGTCAGACTCTAACATGAGGACCAGAACAACAGATGTCGAGTGGCTGAACAGCGAAACAAGAAAAACAGATTAAAAGTGAAAATGGCTCTAAAAACACCCAGAAACCTACTTAACCTTTCAAACGTTCTAACAAAACCTGCCTGTGATGAACTGGGACGTCTGAGAGCAGCCATGACTGGAATGCAACCAGCAAAACCAGCTGAGGTCAATGGCTTTTGTAAGGGTCACGACAGCACGGAGAGAAGGAGGAGGATGAGGAAGATGAGAAGAACAGAGTGAGAAGTTAAACGAGGGAAACAGGAGAGGCTGACACACTGCTTACTCTGCTGGGCAGCTCTCCGCTCTGCTCTGACGGAGCTCGCACATCCTGGTGTGTGTGTGTGTCTGTGTCTGTGTGTGTCTGTGTGTGTGTGTGACCGAGCAACAGATACGAAGAAGCAGCTAACTAAACAACAAAAGGAGAAAGCTGAATGAAAGTCCAGCTCCGCTCTGGAAACAGCAGATAGTGGAGAAACCAGATGGAGAGAATGTTTCCTCACTGGAGCTGCACAAAGATCACGCTCTGAGACCAGGGTTACGCTTCGTCTAGTTTATGTTTTATTTATGCGCTCGGGTCAGGTATAAGATGAGAACTCTCCATTTTAACATCAGCCAGATGCATGATGGGAAACTAAAACAGAGGAGGGTTCTGGGATAAGACCAGAGCCTTGAGTGTGTGCACGGTTTAGACCCAAGTGGTGATTTTAGAAGACACACTGCCACTTTACATCACCGCTGCACGGTCTATGGGACACAGTAGCCAGACAGAGTTGTCATTTCTAAACATAAACCCTGCAGCGTGTAATATAGACTGTGTGAGTGTGTGTGTTGGGTCGTCTGTTCAGTTTCAAGGACGGGTTAAACGCTGCTGTCTTTTTATAGCCTGGCAGTGCAGCCGGCGTGCATTATGTGTGCAGTGAGGAACTTATCGCATTAAAGAAAGAGGCTGTGTTTGGGCAGAAAGATACTTGTGTTGCTGGCACTTCTGTGATGGCGAGGAAATTGGGAGGGAAAAAATGGTTGTGCAGGCATGTGTGTGTGTGTGTGTGTGTGTGTGTGTGTAAGCATGTACACTCCTGCATGTCCTTGAGGCTTTCAGCACAGCTTTGTGCAATGCTGTCAGGCCAGTCATAAAAGTTCATGAATCAGCCTGTGTGTCTTCGCTTGTACACACACACACACAAACACGCACACACACACACACACAATGGAGATTCATGACTCCCCGCACAAGTACCCAATCAGGATGCTCTTCCTCCACCTCTGGCTCTTGTTCCTGAGGCGGTCTATGAGCAGGACCCTCCTCCTCT
>JAVQJG010078481.1:0-32244 GCA_036024015.1 Craterocephalus amniculus | reverse complement strand
GTGTGTGTGTGTTTGTGTGTGTGTGTGTGTGTGCTGTAGGTGGCTGGAAACTCCACTACTGTGATGGCTACCCCGTCACATATAAATTATAGTGTTGGGAATCAAATGAAGCAGTCATTGTGGCACAACTCACATCAATACCTTGTTATGAAAATGTTAGCATTAGCCCTTAGCTTATGGAGCATTACCGTGATACTGCTTCTTATTGAGCAGCATATGGAAACCATAAACTAAACCAGTTGCTAATTTTTGTTTTTTCTTTGATATTAACATGAATTACTTCAAGAAAATCAGCCCCAAATCAGCTTTGGTCTGTAGCCAATTAGCTTCAACTAGCCGCATTTAGACACAGAAGGATCCTTAATGTTCTGCAGCTTATCAGGATTTCAGGGGCTATTTTCTTACTTTTAAATCAAGCAACCAGCAAAGCGTATCTCCACACCATAAATAAAACCAACACATAAAGTACTTTATATTATCTTCATATTGTTACATCTACAGGAGGATGTGTTAGCAGTAATTAGCAATATCCTCCTCTTCTAACCTGGGGTGGGAACGCATTTTTGTAGTATTGCTATATGATTTTGACTTAAAACACTTTACATGTGGAGTCAGATTGTCCGGGCCTTGTCCGTTCTCATGTCAAAATGTTTCCAAACGTTACCCTTCAAACCCGAGGAGTAAATCTCTTTTTGTTAGGTAAATAGGGCATCTTCATCCTGAGATTAAAGAAAATGAAATTGTTAACTTGAGTTTATGATGTTAAAAGAAAAAATATGCAAACAGCTGCGATTGGAAACCACAGTTTGTTTTTCTTGTTTTGCAGTTTGCAACTCCAAGGTGCAGTATTAATCAAAATATCACTTACTTATGCAGTTTATCCTAGCAGAGGATATAAGCAATCACTGGAAAAACTGAGAATTCAGAGGATTTTCTCTCCTTTAATAAGGCATCTGCATATTTTCTGATGGACATTGTTTACCGGCTCCCTTTCAAGATATTTATCTATTTATACCGCTGTCAGTCTCGCATGCCTCGCAATGCGTTCCCTTTCAAGGATAGCATTGATCAAAAACAGGCAACCAACACATCAAGTTGTTTCTGAAACACTGAGAGAAGAAAACAGTTCCCAAGCTGTTAAGGTTGATTCCTTCCAGAGATTTTAGTCTTAAAAACAAACCTCCACCGAGACTCGTTTAAGCTGCATATCAAACCGCATCAGGCGATTTATTTCATTGATTCTCAGGACTATTCATCAAGTCTTCCACACGCGTCTCCCGGCAGTGTTCACATCTGATCAGGGCTGTACGGAGATTTACAGCCTCTTTTATTTTTTGTTTTCTTACCCTTCTTGCAGACTATGTCACCAGAATCTGGAACAACGAGATAAACCGCGTATGTGCAGAAGCTTTGGTCAGAAACAAACCGTACTCCACGGGAGCCGCAGAGCAAACAGAGCGGAGATTTTTTAGGAATCAAACTTATTGAAGCAGCTGGAAGACAGACGTCCAGATCTGCAGCGACGAGCGGAGTCTCCTCTGCTTTCACCATGTCCAAACAAAGAGGCTGAAACCTGGAGAGGAAAAAGGTTATTTCCACTTCATTCCTCTCAGGTCACCTGGTTTCTGAGCCAAACGTTCATTTGTTAAAGACAAACATTTAAGGCAAGGCAAGGCAAGTTTTTTTGGATAGCACATTTTCAGGTACAAGACAATTCAAAGTGCTTTTGAATTTAACCTGATAAACTGTTCTGTTTATGTTCTGCTATGTGTGTGCGCTGTAACAAATTATTAATGCGGCATCGCACTGACTGACAAGTTCCACACGGAGCCGAGCCGGAGGGAACGTTTGGGAGGCCTCACATCTGACAGACTCAGCAGCAGAAAAGCACTTGCTAGAGGAAAGACTCAGGACCCCACTGAAAACCCAGGATGGTGGTGGTGTGGGGGGGTCCAGCTACTCGAGTCATACTAGTAGCAGCTGGAAAATGTAAAGAAGACATTGGTTGGTGTCTTGTTTTGTTATTTTAAGGACCAGCTCAAACTTGTGTTTTGATAGTTGAATGTCAAGTTCAAAGATTTGGGGTAAAGATCCACAAAAGAGACGTGGATTATGTGAGACATGAGGTCCCAAAGGTTCTGGACTGGATTCAGGCCGGACCATATTATCAGAGCCTTCATCATGCAAGCCCTGCTGACTCGCTCCAGTCACATGAGGCCAAGCATTGTCAATCATCAGAAGGAGCCCTAACCCCGGCAGCAGTCTTACAATGCAAACACACCTCATGCTGCCTCCAGTGGTGAGGGAATTGGCAAAATGTAAACATGACCAAAAATCCACCAGAATGGAGGAAGAAACAGAATATGTTCCATTATTTATTTATTGAATCTGAACAAGTTGAATTTCATCAAGTTCTGTAATGAAATTCAAGCATTTGAATCCATAAATCCTTAGATAATACGTTAACTTTAGATACTTACACCATGTTAATAGTTTATTTAGTCAACTAAACTGAGCAAAATCTGAACAAACACAACATTTGTACTGGTTTGTATACATACTGGACAAAACCAGGATCATTTTACAGTCCACAGTGTAAACTATTGAATCCTTTCTCGGAAAAATTTCCATTTAATGAGATAGAGAAACTGTGTTGGAGAAGATTTCCCTGCACTCCAGACTGGTGTCCGACTGAAAAATTCCATACATTATGGAACAAATATGATAATAAAACAGCTTCCACAGCCAAACACACAGCCTCACACTGGTACACAATGTAAATGAAACAGCTGTAATTATGTCAGACTCAATGAACAATGTCAGACATTGCTGAGATGAATGATTCAGGCACAACAGGTCTCTGTGTAACGTCACCAAAGCAGTGAGCGCTTCCCCTCGGAGAGGAGAGCGTGAAGGTCCCAGCAGCCGTCAGGCTTCACGCTGAGCAGGTCGCTGCAGGCCGATAAGCTGCAGCCAGGTTTTCTGTTTGTCATGGCCCAACGCCGAGCCGCACAACCAGGTGTTTCATTCACCCTGTAATTCCTCTCTTTGTTATTTCATGTGGACTTCTTTTCTTCTGGAGCTTTCCACTTGTTTTGTTGCCAGTTTTTCTGCTTCCCCAGGTTGCTTTTCAGGGGTTGATCTGGCTGTGGACAGAGCTGTGGGTCACTCATTCAGCAGATGCCGTCACCGTCCAATGATCATCGCCAAAGCGAGGGCAATTATCTTCTGTTTGGGTCCTCTTTCTGTCCAAAAAGCAATTAGATTTTTTGGAGAGAGCATGTTTTAGGGAAACGGAGGACATTTTTGCATGAATATTTAGATTTTCTGAGCACAGATGAAAACAAACATGTTCAGGAATAAGGAACATGAAGTTAAAACCTGAAGGAGTGACGGTTACATCAGGGTGGGTCAAAGCCAACATAACTTTCAATTTCAATTTCAATTTCATTCATTCCCATGAGGAAAACTGTTGTTAAGTAGTGGCAAGATAAAAAAAAGAACAGATAAGTACAAAATTATTTCCATACATAAAAATACAGATAAAGGAGTTCATGACAATGAAATAATAAAAAATAAATGTATAATGTAAATATATATTATAATTATTAATTGAATTAAATATTACATGAATAATTAATACATAAGAAAAATTCAGGTAAAGGCTAAACTGTTCAGGTAGGTCTTCAGCCTCTTTTAGAAACATTAATGGTCTCTGTGTTGGATAGGACAGGAAGCATTGGTTCCAAGGTGTCCGAGTCCAAGAGAGATGGTCAGCCAGAAACAATGATTGTCCCCTCAATAATCAGTGTATTGGTAGATTTGATCGCTACAATAAAACATGCTGAAAAGAGAGCCTAAAAACATCTTTAAAAACAAGTTAACCCCCCCAGAACACTCACTGCACCACCAGTAGATAATATTCTTTAATTATTTCAACCTAAAGACTAATAACATGAACTTTGACAGCTGTTGTATTAAATTCTCTTCTCATGTCTTTAATATTTCACATTGTTTGGCCTGTTTTATCCAGATGCAGCAAGAAGAAACCTGCAGGAAGGATTTGTGTGCCGGGGGAATAACAATGACCACCTGGGAGGACTGCAGTGTCCTTGTTGCAGGACTGGCAGTGGATATTGAAGGGATGCATTATTACTGGGCTTTCAGCAACCGGATGGGTCAATGAAAATCGTCCGTTGAACGTTCCCCTTCATATATTTCAGTTTACATCTTATAGCTTGGCTTCTCTTCAAGGATGTGGCTCGATATCTGGGAGGTCGCGTGTTATTGCTTCTACCAGTTTTTACATTTTGACATTGAAAACTAAAACTCTGACTGCTCATGCGTCTGTGGTCTCAGAGAAAACCGAGAATTCTCTCACAAGACAGAACTAAATTTTAACCATACTCAGCGAAAATGGAATCGCTTTTCAAATATCTATGTTTAACACAAATATGTAACCAGCCAATCACATGGCAGCATCTAGTCAGGAAGACATGGTGAGGATGAAGTTCGATCTGAGCATCAGAATGAGGAAAAAGAGGAATTTATGGTTTTTATCTCCAGGGTTTCCAGTGATGGTCTGAAGATGAAAAAACATCCATTTGTTGATGTCAGAGGAGACTGGGCAGACTGGCTGGAGATGAAAGAAAAGGCGGCAGGAAGTCCAGTAAGCACTGGTTCCAACCAAACCATGCAGGTTAGCACCTCTGAACCTTGGAACAGGTGGGCTCCAGCAGCAGAAGAACACCGGGGGTCCCGCCTGTCAGCTAGGAACAGGAAAGTCAGGCTACTGTTCATGTAGACTCAGCACAACTGAACCAACTGGTCTGATGAGTCTCCATTCAGGCCCATAAGGCTCTGAAGCTTCCGAAAACATGAAATCATGGATCCATCCTGCCTTGGGTCAGCGTTTCAGCTGGTGTGCAGTGGATATTTTACTGCCACACCTACTGAGATTCCGCCTGAGCAAAGTTGAACCCTTTAGGACCAAAGCAGGGTTGGCGCTTCTGAGGGGATCGCCATCATTCCCAGTGTGCACGTCATCAGGAGCAAAGAGTTAACCAGCACAGTCTGCCTGACCATGTCCATCCCTTCCTGAGCCAGTGGAGCTTCTTCTGCTGCGCCACAAAGCTCAGATCATAAACAAACTATTTTTAAGCCTTTAAAGGCAGACAAAGAAATAATGGACACACAGTTTTAAATAGTCGACTCTAATGTCTTTGTTTGGCCTGTTAACCATGAATAATCTGCACTGTGTATCAGTGGTCTCATGGTTCCCAGCAGAGCACGTTGCTCTCAGACTGCAGGGCTGCTGCTGGTTCCCAGTCTGTAAGAGAGGACTGGGAGTAAGAGCCTTCAGATATCAGGCTCCTCTCGTATAAAAGCAGCGCCCAGCTTGGAGTGGGAAGGCAGACGCCCTCTGTACCTTTAAGATCAAGCTCAATTAAATTAAAAACAATGTCGTACTTCATGAAGTTAGAATTTAGCAAATTTATCTTTATGACATTTTTCAGGCTCTGGTTCTTCTTTAAAATGTTACCTTTTCTTTAATGGAAGGGAATAATTTTACAGATATGTGTAAGTCTGAACTTATGGCGATATCAAAGAAGGCCTCCATTAATCTGGAAACATTATTGACTTAGTTTTAGAAAAATGTAGTTTATTAGCAACTTACACAAGTAGAATAACCCAGAACACGGAGTTTTATTTCTTCTTTTTTTTAATCATTGGTCGGTTTCTTCAGTGAAATCCAGATTCTTATAAACCCTAAAATGTTGGATTTGATGGTTAAACATGGCATAGACTCCAACAGTAACAAAACCGGACACAAAAAGCCGGGGAAGAAGGTGTGATTTGGAAACTAACTTATTTTAGTCCAAACAGTGAAATGTTTGGTCAGTTTTACTTTAGATACAAGCTTGTTTCTTTAAGCCACAGTTTTACCTCCATACTCTGTGAGCTGATTTGCCCTTTAAGGAAGGTCTAACAAACCTGTTTGCAACATAACAACTGATGCAAATATCTGATTATTCTCATGCTATTTCTTGAACACCTTTTTTTTTATAAGAGAACGTGTTGACCATTTGTTTCTGCTTTAACTCATTAAGCTTAACGTCCACGTTTAAAGTGAATATTACAGTAAATCCAGGCTTGAACACTCACAATGAGCTCGGATGTCATCAGGATGTTATCAGGAAAATCTGCTAACATATGCATTAACGAGTGAGTCATAAATGTCATGAAGTAAATGTGAAGCTTTCACAGCAATAATAGAGAAGTTATGAGCCAAGCTGATGAACTTTCTGAGTCTCACATTAAACCCTCGATACTTTTCAACCTCGAATCCTTAAAGGTCATAGCAGCACGATAAGCTGAGTTAGCCCAACCTCATTAACAGAAATGAGCTTTACTGTTATAAACACTGAACCATTAGCAGGACAATGAACTGGCAGGAACAAGGCACCCTTTCACCAATCGGGAATATTTGTCCTACTTCCAAACTTTTAAGAAGGATTGAAGTATTCAGGAAAATCTTTGTTGATCTTTGGATATGTTCACCCAAAAGAGTAAATGTCACTGTTTCATTCATTTTCTGCACGGCATCATCCCAGCTATGATCAGAGAGGCAGGAACACAAGGGACAGGTCGCAGGACCACAAAGTGGGCAACAAGCACTCAGAGTGACTAGTTAAACCTACAGCTGTTTTTTTTTGTTATACTGGGTGAAACGGTCCTTTTATCCTTATGGTGCGTTCAGACCAAAAGCAGCGAGACGCTCTCGCTGCTCAAAGTTGGACGCTGGATGCTCGTAAATCAGACGCTTGACATTTTAGACGCTCCAAACGCTCTCGAAGCTCCTCAGCAGGACCCGGATGTTTTCCTTTTTTTCTCTCTCTCTACAATGGCGGATGTAATGCTCGGCTTGATTTATTTGCTCTACACGGTCCTTTTTGTTCCTGTCATGGTCATAAATGACAGGCTGGGCACAGACGGGCATGATTAGTCTGTCCTCCATTTCTGTCTGTTGTTAAGTGATGAGAACAGCTTACCGACGTTACTTCGTAGCATATCTGCTAAAGCTAAAGCTAAGCTGGGCTGATTGGTTGACGCTCCCCGTCAAGCAGCGAAAGTTCAGATTTTCCAACTCGAGCGTCAGCTGCTCTTGCTGCTCTAGACACGCGGCGAGAGCAGGCGACGCTCAAACGGCGAAAATGCGCTGCTCCTGACGCTTAAAACGCGCTGCACAACTGCTCGCCGCGCCTTGACGAGCATTTACATAGACTTTACGTGTAAACCTGACGCTCCCGACGCTCTCGCTGCTTTTGGTCTGAACGCACCATAAGTCCCTCCTGTCTTTCAATGCCAGAGACGTCCCTGTTGATACATATTGTTACTGTATATACCCCAAACCTAAAAAGGGACAAAAATACAGCCTTGCAGCCTGGCCGTATGGGAGTTAAACTTGTGAAGATCAATAGTGCAAGCGCTGACAGCTTTGAAACTTTGCATAATTGTGGTCAGGAAGGAGCTTTCGAAAAAAATGGATGTGGATAACATTTAGAGACCCATGAACATATGCCTAAAATAAGCAAACATGCCAAAAATGATTATATATGCAAACAATTCTCATTTACTTTGAAGTAGCTTGGCCAGGGATTGTCATAGAAAGACACATGATAGCTTGTTTGAAATATGGATCGTCACTGTCGGTGAAAGAGCAAGAGCAAAACTCAGCGCAAGTCAAGCCCAGCGAAAGACATTGGCTTGTTTCATTGCATTTTCCATCTTTGCAGTAAAGGTGTGTGATGTCTCGGACTTCTTTAAGCGCTGGTGCCTTCTGGAACATGATAGGTTCAATGAACCCATCCTGTCTGAGCCTCCATCCCCTACCAACTGTGTTCCAGAGAAGAGGCTTGGCCTGATGGCTAAGATGCCAAACTGCTGTTTGGTATAAGGCAGATTAGCTGCTGAAGAGTCTGGTAGATGCCAGAATGTACCTCAGCTCATCAAGGACGGTGCAAGGACAGCTCATTCTTTGTCTTTCAAGGTCTTGGAAATGGAAGGCATCAGCTTTGTTGTTCTAGTTTTTGACAGATATGATCATCAACACTGAAAGGTCAAAGACCTTGAAAGGCAAAGAAGGGGAACCTTCCGAACCAGCAAGCGGACACATTATCACAGGACAAGCAAGCGCTCCAAACTACAAGAAAAACATGAGGTTCAGTGGGTACAAGGCTGCTCTATGTATCTTTGTCAGCAGCTACATCACTAGGACTGGGCCAGGAAGAATCTGTTCATTTTGGAAGGTAGCTTTGAAAGGTGTAGACTGTTTGACAGATCTTTACAGTGAGGCTGATACAAGACTGGTTTTACATGAGTCCCATTATCATCTTATTGGCAGATGTGATGATACAGATGTACTGATTTTGCTTGTGGACTATTCAAGCAAAGGGATGTTTGGATCCTTCCATGGCCTAAATTTTAAGGGACATTGTCCCCAGCCTATTACTCCACTTCCTTTCCCCATCCCATTCGCAGATGCAGCAAGATGTTGAAGGGGGCCTGTCGGAAATGGTCGGAGAACCTCAAAGACACATAGGTGAATATTCAAGGTGTCATATCCAGACATGGTGCAGGTTAGATTTCTTGTGTTTTTTGTTTTTTTTCCATATACAGCATTTTCAAAACAGCTGAAAGCAGCAGTTATTTGATAGTGCTCGTGTGCTCTTTGTGCCTGACAATGGCATGATACCCCCCCTTTAAAAAGTTCAGCTGAGTCCTAGTCAGGTAAAATATAGTTAATCCTTTAAAGCCCGACCTTAGAGAAAATGAGGAAAAAAAATACACATATTGGTATATTCAATTTAAGTCTTTATTTGACCCTTCACAAAATTTTTACAAAAACTAAACAAACCCAAACTTACTTGGTATATCTACCACTTATTACTGCGATATACGTAAAAATTATTTCAGTTTGTCTTCTCTGTTTTACAATCTTCTGCTTGCTGATATCCATTAGGGCGCTAAAGTATCTGATTGAGTACAACAGGGTTTTGAACAAAGTTTTTGTATCATAAAATGATGTAAAATGTTTCAGAAACTATCAAATAAGATACGATTATTGGGGAATCATTATTTAGGTGTGTGAGCTCAATAAAATCTTGATCAAACCCTTTGTAAGAAGATCAATGTTAGAAAGAAGCTTCTTGGTAAACAACAACAAAGTTATTTCATGGATTAAATTATGGACAAATTAATTTATCTCAGCAGGAATTAGATAGTATTTTAGTAAAAGATACATATGCAGCACTGTGTAAAACTCTTGAGCCACTTCTTCATATTTTAGGAGTATATTATACTATCCATATTATAGCAACAGTCTTAATAATTATTCAATATAATTCTGAAATTGTTTAACATCTGTTGTAGGAGAGATGTATCTCTCCTACGAAATATCTTAGAGATGCATGTGGACCTTCAGTTGATCATCAACGGGTGGCCCAGGCCTCACCAGACATGGTCTTCATGACAAGAAAAATGTATTTATATAGCACATTTCATACATAAGAAAACCAAATGGACCTTACATGATAGAGGAAGACAAAAGATAGAATACATAGAGGGAGTTATAAGTGATGGAAGAACTTGCAAACAGGAAATAAGTCATAGTCATTATCATTATCATTCTTCAAACAGTGACCTTTGTGGAGTTTCATGTTCTCCCCATCTGTGCATCTGTGCATGGGTTCTCTTCCAGGGTATAAAGACATGCATGTTTGTTTAGCTGGTCACTCTGAGCTTTCACGAGGTGCAAGCATGAATGGTGGTTTGCCTGAAGGTCTATCCACGATGTACCCCTTGCCTTCTAATAGACCAATTTCCCACTTGCATGATTGTAAATATTCCCAGAGAGTGGTTGCCATCAGTCCATCTTATTTAGGAAATTAGAGTGATGCTGTCCAGCTGTGTGCTTCACTTTTTCAATTGATGATGCGATAAGTCACAAAAACAGGGAGAAGTTTTCCTGGCTTCCCTGTAAGGAAAACACAGAGACCTGATTTGTGCAATTGCTGCACAAACTGTACAACAATGCCTCGGCCAATGTCCAGTGTCTCTGGTTGCCCGTCTGATGTGTACGTGGACTATCAGCCGTCTGTTGACGTGAAGGGGAAGTCAAGAGACAACAGCCTAAGTAGGAGGCAGCATGAGTCCATTGATGTGAAATTGTCATGGTATGCATCATCACTGTAGCATCAGTGACACTTATTCAATTAATGCATTCACTTGACAATTGAATGAATCATTGTTACAGACTACATGCATCAATGAAAATACATTTATGCCCGAAATTCAATGAAAACATCCAAGGGTTGCGACAGTAGCTTGACATGGAGGAAACAGGTGTAGATTGATTTGGTACCACATGGAGATGATTTGCTTTTACTCCGCATATTCAGATCCACTGGTTTATAGCACATTTTATACTACTATTAGAGATTATTCACGCTGATGAGGTAGGGGACAACATATAAAAGCCTCTTTTCCTCTCCTGAACTAGTTGTGTGCAACCTGGACCAATGCTAAATAGGCTACAGCTTACCCAATACCCTGAATTGGAATTGGTGGGATAGAAAGTGAATGGGTGGATGTTCCAGGCATTAGGAGTCGTAAACCTAAATGTTTTGTTTGAACTCTTGAGAAGGAAAACAGACTTGACCCAGATAACCTTAGACATCTTATTTCGTCATATGGAGTCAGCTGACCCAATATACTGTACATTTTGTTAGATTTGATCAACTCAAACCTCCACTTGTTCTATTTTCCTAGCACCCTGATTTCAGTTTTCCTGCCTTGTGCAGATGAAACAGTGGTTAAACAAAACTGCAGGGCAGACTGAGCCACATCATTGAAGCATGAACCACAAAGGTAACACCTGGGCACAGCGCTTGTGACAACATCAGTATGGAGGAAACGAGGAACCCCAAGAAAAACAAGGATATGACCGCCATTATAGCCAAAACACGATAAAACGCTCTTTGTTTTGATTGGTCGATATGGCACCCATTTCCTTCACCTGCCCTGGGGCCTGGACGAAAAAGTGCAGAGAGAACAGAAAGACTGCAGAAAAAGACAACAGCCATGGCGGTGACCAGATAAAGGAGCAACAGGATAACCGAAACAAAAGAGGCATAAAAATTTGGAGCTGACGTCAATAGTAATGATGTCAGACAAACGGAAAAATATGGCAACGTTTCTTATGGGAACTCACCGGGTATTTCGTAATTCTCTATACTTTACTGGATAAACAATGGCTAAGTAGCGATCAACACAGGTTAGGATATGAAAGCCAGTTTCATCAAGAAAATGATGCTGAACAAAAAATACGTCACTGTAATATCCGTTACGCGAGAAAAGACACCCAAAAGGGATAAAATTATCCCCAGACTCCATATCAGCTACATGACAGCCAGAATGTAGGTGAAGATGTCAGAGTGCCTCGCTGATATAAAGGAATGGTGCTGCCACCATTGTTGGTGACCCAGGTGGAGGATGAAGGTGGAAATGGTTACTAGGAGGACGAGTCTGGTGGCAGAAAGCGCGCTGATGATGGTTAAAGCAGTATTTGTGGAGGTGAAGCAGAGAATGGGCCAGATCCAGGGAGGATGTTAAAGAGTAGTTAACTGACATTGTGATGGTATGGTGGGTAGATGAAGACCTGAGAAAAGAAGAGATGTCTGAAATGTTACAGCTTTAAAAGTCAGGTGAAGATCTACAACCTGTGCTCTGAAGTAGGTTCAACATATGAAGGTCATTATGCACTACTGAACAGAAGTAACACCTAGATCACTGTTATTCTTTTATTTTCAGCAGCTTCCATGGGAACATCAGGCTTTGTTCGACTCAACTATGTCCTAATTTGCTTCGGATTCAGTCAGGATCCAGAGTGCATTGTAGTATAGAAAAAGTACTGGGGAAACCTTTTGACCTCAAACAACTGTCTATCGGTCCAGTGTATCTGTGTTTTATTACAGAAGCTCGAAAATGTACTTCAGGTTAAAGGCTGGTTTAAGTCAGATTCTTCATTGTTAATATGTGATGATCGACTATACGATGACGACTATACGATGACGACTATACAATGACCACAGATTACACCAATCATTGAGCAAGATGACAAACAGATCTTTAAAAACCAGAAAGACCTGGATGAGGGACTGTTTTGCTTCTAAATACAGATGAAACTGAGCTTGTTGTCTTTGCACCTTTGATATACTGGAAATTTAATCTTGTTTTCCTTTAACAATAAAATAAATAAATATTCTACGCTTACCTGGGCATCTGTGTTTGTAACCATGCGGCTCATGCATCTTCTAACTGCGGTTCAGTGGTGTCTGATCCACTAATACTATATAATGATCTGAAGGGTCATTAATGTGTCAGGACTGGTGACAGAGTGGGTGATTTGCATGCTTGCTTGATGACTTACGCAATAGATCAGAAAAGGCAAATGTTCTCTCTACTTGTGGGAGATGTGGAATTCATGGGACAATGTCTGTCATATAAGATCATGATTACTCCAAATCCAGGGACAAACTGAAGGGAAAGGAGTAGTTAACTGACCTTGTGATGGTTTAGTGAGTAGATGAAGATGCAAGGAAAAAAGCACCTCAACTAGTTACCCTATATATACCCCATCTACTTCAGGTTCAGTGGACTTTTTCCCCTTTGCTGTTGTGTCATGCTTGGCCAGGAGTGGGGACTTAATAAAATAAAATACTGAATCCTCTCTCTCTCAGAGTTCAGGATATGTCGAGGTATAGAATCATAGCTTATTCAGACTTGTCCCATTGTTCGTTTTTCCATATATTGAGACTTTGTTTATTTACATAAAGTTTTATGCAGGTTTTAACAGTTTTTACTAACAGGTGAAATGCAAGCTGACAGCAGGTGGTGCTTAGTTCTTCCTTCCTGGCAAGTGATCAGAAGTCATGAAAGACATGAGACATTCAGAGAAGGAAGATGGACGATGGAGGGCGTTGCACGAGGACATGAGAAGACCATCGGCGGATAATGTAGTCATAAAATTCACAAAGCATGGGTACACAAAGCAATATATACTAGCCTTTTTCTACCTCAATAAAAAGGCTGTAGTGGCGTTAAGAGCAGCAGTTTGTTTTATACAGACTTCTGATAACAGAAATGGTTTAAAACAATATATAAATTATTTCTTTTCAATTAATCGAAAAACAAGAATAAATAGCCTGAAATTTTTAGAAAATACAACTAAGAAAACCAGAACCAATGCTCGAAATCATGACAGCCTTTCTTGAAAGGAAAACGACTTTTATTTGATCCAACGAAGTTTTCTTATTAAATCCTATTTTTGAACTCTATAAGCACTTCCTCTTTCTTCAGGTATGCAGGTATACAAACCTCACACCCAACTAGTGTGCCACACATTTAATACTTGTACCTAATTATGGCTACTTACTGTTGAATAACATGATGAGCATTTACAGAGAGCAAGAATTCCCAATGCACAACAATTCAAATGGTCTTCAATTTTCAATATTGTTCAAATATTTAATTAGAAATAATGATATGTAAGATCCCCGCCTCTCGCCCGTTGATAGCTGGGATAGACTCCAGCACGCCCGCGACCCAATTGGATTAAGCGGTTCAGAAAATGGATGGATGGATGGATATGTAAGATTGATTCATCCTGTGAGGATCATAAAATTTGTGAATTAAAGGAGAACTTTGGTTTTTTTAACCTGGGGTCTGTTTTTATTTTTTCTTTCATACATATGAGTGATGGGGAAAGGAGCATTCAAAATATCAGGCAGCTAGCAGCACAGCTAATGATAAGTATTGGGCAACTGCTCCCGCAACTGCTCTCGTGTAAGTTGTGTCCTTGTCTGCGTCTAAACCTTGCGGGATTATCCCAGAATCGCGCGATAACAGGCGTCAAAACACCGGTGGGAGATTCCACTGCTGACACCAAAAGATAGCAATCGCCAACTAATACATATACTGTGGTTCATTTTTCCTCTCTAATATGTTGTCGGACACTTGTTGAGACTATCAGAGCACTTCAGCGTGGGAAAAAAGCCCGTTTTTAGGGCGAACTTACACGGGAGCGGTTGCCCGATACTTATCATTAGCTGTGCTGCTAGCTGTCTGCCCGGCTAAATACTGGAGCGATCTTGAACGTTCCTTTCTCCATCACTCACATGTATGAAAGGAAAGATGAAAACAGACCCCAGGTTAAAAAAAAGTGGAATTCTGCTTTAAGTTACCAGCGAACGCCCACCTCATCAGCAGTGTTTGTGATTGTCCGGCTCTGGCATCTTCAAACTGGCAGACTGCAGTTCATTGCTTCATCAAGCTTGATGTATGTTACAGGGTGATAAATGATGTACAGTACGTGTGGCAGGATGACAGACACTGAAGGTAATTTGCCTGCATGCATGAGGACCTGTGCAATAAATCAAACAGGCAAATGTTCTTTCTAGAGGAGCAGCATTATCCCCTTTTGTCATTAAAGAAAATATTGTTTGGACATCAGGAACCGGATTTAAATGTTTGTCTAAATTGGTCAGTAGGTTTCTATATAATCATCTGATCCATCCACCGCTACTGAAGCCTCATCAGACATGGTTAATTTATCTATATAGCACATTTCATACATAAGAAAACCTAAAATATCATACATGATAGAGAAACAGGCAAGACAATACATAGCGTGAGTTACATATGATGCAAGCACTTGTAAACAGGAAATACATTGTTTTCATTCATTTCTTTGAGAAGCTGCCTTTCTGTCTGGAGTTTGCATGGTCTCCCAGTATAAGCATGGGTTCTCTGCTGCAGTCTACAGACATGCATGTCAGGGGGACTGTTCAGTTTTAATTTTCCAAAGGTGTGAGTGTGGATAGTTGTTTGTCTAGCTGCATTTCCATTACGTCAAGAATTCTGCAAATTCAAAATCTTTCATTAAAAAGTGGTATTCGTAGCACCTCAATTTACAAAAAACCCTCCCAAATATTGCTTTGTGAAAAGGCCAAATAAAATAGATCCCAACTGATTTGGAATTTTTGGGGCTGATGCTGATTCCAGTATTGGGGGCTTAAAAGCTGATATCCTATATTTCGGACAATATATGAAATAAGACTGCGACGGACTGGCGACCTGTCCAGGGTGTACGCTGCCTCCTGCCTGATAATAGCTGGGAGAGGCTCCAGCCCACCCGTGACCCTGAATTGGATTTAGCGGTACAGAAAATAGATGGATGGGTGGATGGATATAAAATAAGAACATGGACATGTGCAAGTTAGCCTACATCCTGTACATGAACACAAATACATATAATACCCAGAATGTGATTCAAGACTAAACAGAACAGAATGGAATTACAGTAAGGAACTTTAAGAACAATTTACACATCAACAGGTATGTAGTTTGATTCTGAAATGGCTTTTTTAAATGTGTTATTCTGGGGCAACTGCTAAGAGGCTATGAAACACACATGGACAGTAGCCGCTGGTATAAGTGTTTTATCGATAAATTTAGACTACCGTGGTTTTTCCAATATCAGTGGTATTTGCCTTGTCAGAAAAATGCAAACATCAGCCTGAAATATCTGCCCTTAAAATAAAGATTTCAGATTTAAAAAGTTGGACTTTTCTCCCCATTTTTTATTGGGCTTGGCAAAAGCTGCTTGCTTATGATTTACTGCCTCCCGAGGGAATGAAATGTGTGGTGTCACAAGAAGTTCAATGACATCACACAGCCCATTAAACATATTCCAGGTCATTCACATACAGTACACGCAGTGAGTTATAAGATATAAACAGTTATAAACTGGAAATACATCACCATCACCCCCATCACATCATCATCATCATCAATGTACATATATGAGAACATATATTCAATAAGAAAAGAAAGCAAAAAGCAAAAAACTCCTTATCGTGATTGGAAGCAGTGTAAAATAGAAGAGACCAGGATCGCGTCTCCCAAAAGCATCGTAAAGCCAAAGTGCTCGTAAACTACATCGTACGATCCTTCTTACATTTGCGGTGCGTTTCCCAAAAGCATTATTGTTAATGATATCTTAAAAATGGTCGTGGATTAACAGTACTCCAGACACGTCGTACGTGGCTAAGATCCTTCGTACAGCGGGTTGTGTAGGCTGGAAAAGCACAATAGCGGTATCCGCCAGTGACAAAAGCAGCTACACTTAAACCTAATGCGAGTTAAAAAATAAAATAAATGAGGCCGTTGTGAATGCAGCCTTTATAGCTAGGAGAGAAATGTGACACTTTATGTGGTGAATGGCAGTCAAACAGGGTTTTTATTTGGAGGGGATTTATAATGCAGGGTGAAAACGAGGTCAACAGAGGAGGGAAATGAACATGGCGTAATATTGGGCTCATGACAATGGGGGTTATTGGGGCTGCTTATTTACAGTGGTAATGGTGGAGGAACAGTCAGATGTACTGTATTTTTAAAAGAAATCATGAATGACTTGTAAGCGTGCGTCGTGGCCAGCCCTACAATCGCTCTTCGCCATGGTTCTAATCCGCCACGACTTCATCCTCACCACCCTCTTCTGGTGCCGCAGGCTTCATGCCAGCAGCACTGCCAGGTTGTGCAGCATGGCAGTGACTGCATCACGGTGCACACTTTGGACAGCGCGAACAACAGGCCATCGCTGGAATCGGAAACGCAGCTTCCACCACCCTACGACGCTCCACCATGCCCCTGCCCAGGCGGTGTGCCCCGTTGACGTACCCAGTACTGCCAGGGCCCTCTCCCGCTCCGCTGACAGGGGTGTGTCGACACCAGCCCCCCACACGTCTTGTCTCCCACACCTGCATATTTCGTTTGTTGGTTGGGGCACCCGAAACCGGCTGAAGAGGACGGTTATGTCGGTCTTCACCTCATCCACCAAAACCGTGACCTCGTTGGCCCGGAACGCCATTTTCCTTTTTTCCCCCTTGTCTTCATTGTTGTTTCAGAGATACCCTTTCATTTAACCTATTTATTGGCTTGGAGACAGCTCCACCCACTACAAATGATCTTAAGATGATCTTATCCACATTGTCTCTATGAGCGTGTTTGGAAAACGCACTCAAAGATCCCACTTAAGTTCCCACTTAAGTTCCTTCACTATTCGAAAGATTCATCGTTATTGGGAAAAGTGGCCCAGATTTAAATGAACAAAGGTTGGTGCAGTGAGTTCCACATATCAGGAACAGGAAAACTGAACAATGACTGTTCTTGTTTAGTTCAAACTATGGATGGAAGGCAAATTTGGGATAGATTATATTCATATGTCAAATCATATAAATCATTTGTTAAATTCAGTAAATTCAAACCTTCGCCTGTTCTTTTTATCCACCATCCTAGCCTACTCATGGTAGTTTTCCAGTCTTGTACAAATAAATCACTGTTAGAATCAAACTGCTTGGCAGACTGAACCACATCAGAGAAGCATGAACTACAGAGGTGACATCTGGGCACAACATTTGTGACATCATAAGTGTACTGGAAACCAGGAACCCCAAAAAAAACAAGCACAGGACCCCCATTATAGCCATAACTGTAAAGAATGCCCTTTGTTTTGATCGGTCAATATGGCCCCTGTTCCTACCTCCAGTTACCTTGCCTGGACCAAAGAGTGCACGGAGAACAGAGAGGCTACAGAAAGAGACAACAATCAAGGAGACAGCCGAGCAACTGAAAAACAGCATAATGGATAAAGTGGTGCGGGAATATGAGATGGAGGTCAAAAGTACTGATACCAGCCAAACACAAAATATGCTGATGTTCCTGATGGTGACTCCGCGGGTATTTCGTAGCTCTCGATACTTTACTGGATGAACAATGGCAAGATAGCGATCGACACAGGTTAGGATGTGAAAGCCACACTCTCCATAAAAGATTATGGTGTAGAAAACAGACAACACTGAAACCACATCTTTAAACTTAGAAAAGATTTCCAAAAATGATAAAATAGTCCCCAGGCTCCAAATCAGCTCCATGACTGCCACGTTGTAGGTGAAGATGTCGGAGTGGCTCGCTGTTTTAAGGGAATGATGCTGCCGCCACAGCTGGTGACCCAGGTAGAGGATGGAAATGGAAATGGGGACCAGGATGACGAGACGGCAAACAGAAAGGGCGATGATGATCGAAAAACTAACAGTGGAGTTGAAACAGAGAGATGGCACCAAATCCAGGGACGAATTGGCAGAAGAGTAGTTCACCAACATTGTGATGGTGATGGGCAGATGAAGTCCTGAAGAGAAGAAGAGATGTCTGAGATGTTCTAAAGCTTCTGAAGTCAGGTGAATATCTACAAACTAAGCTGTGAAGAAAGGTCTAACAAGTTCCAGGCCTTGATCATTTAATACTGAACAGCAGAAGTCATGTGGTGTCACAGTTCTATTGCAAAACTATGTGTTATTCAGTTAAAGTGTTTTTTTTTATTAATGATTGGGAGGAACAGTTCACCCCATGTCAAACACCATGTCCAGCATAAGAGAGTCCCCATGTGCACTTAGCAGCAGGAAACTCAAGGTTACAGTCCAATGGCTGATTTCGCTGTTGTGTCGACAGACTTGTGGCCATAAATCCTGGGCAGTGGAAAGGGAGAGCTTGAGCTGTAATGATCATTACTGGGTGATGACTTGGCTCAAATGGTGAGATGAGGATATCAGTCATGTCTGGCAGATCTAAATGTGAGATGAGAGAGAGTCAACCATGTCTTGGGTAAGATGGGGGACATTGATTGCAAATAGGCAGTGCTAAATGCTTCTGCTGTCAAGGCAGCCAACTGGAGCAGATAAACCTTTGAAACCTAGGCGTACTATGCTCAAAATTGCATTTTTTTAGGGAAATGACTACATCTCTTCACCCACAATGTGTATTTTCAATTAAGGTGTATTTAATTAAATTCCATTCTTTCCATTCTTTCCATTCTAGAATGTGCCACTAGGTGGCAGCATGGTTTGTCCAGTAGGATTTTTCATGCTTATCAAAAGGCTGTGCTACACGGGAGATTTTCTGCACATTTTTTTGCTCTTTCAAGACTTGTTACGCTGTGTCTCCATGGCAACAATAATGCTGTCCAAACCCAAGATTATAACACTTCAAATCCTGAAGGAGTTGAAAAGAAAGCGAAGATGATGCAGGGCAGGAGTGCAGCACAGAGAATCAGTTTCTTCCAACTGTTGTTATGGGGAACGTGAGATCGCTAGCTAACAAAATGGACGAGCTCCAGGTGCTAACCAGGTCTCAGAAAGAATACAGAGTGCAGCATTATGTGCTTCACCTGTTTACCAGCGTTGGTGATCCTGGACATGTCACTGTTAAAAGTGAAGATCTGCATGAGAGACATGGAACTGCTAGCTTCTTGCAGCAGACCTGAACAAGCCTCTCACTGAATATCATTCCTTCCAGCAGCCTGAAGAACAAGAGCACTACAAAACTGAATTTACCTCTGGGATCAATAAAATATTTTTCATTTCATTTGAATACTTTTGACGTCATATTAAAAGGAAAACTTGTGAGATTCGACAGAATGTGTAAAACATTGGGTAAATATTTTGATAAGTATCTTTTAAAAGTCCCAAATTTGGGGCCTTCCAGGCCCAAAGGGTCATCAGTGTCTGCCACTGTGGTATTCCTCAAAATTGTCTGTGGTTAGGGATACTGTCAAGCCTAACTGCAGTCAAATGCAGTGTTGCTTCTGTGGTTACAAAGGCAAAAACTTGGCTGTGGGAGGAGTGTGGTGAGATCCTGGAGAATAAATTCTGTATGGCTTTGAGGAAATTCTGATCTGTCATCTGGCAGCTCAAGATTAGGAAGGATCATTGACAATTTGTGCAGTGAGGAGGGGGGGCTGCGTACTTCAGCTCAGTTTTAGTGGAAGAAATACTTCAAAAACTTCTTTACCACCAGCCCACCTTTCAATGAGGAAGCAGAGTCTAAGGACCCAGGGCTCTCCCTCTTCATCGGGCTCTGGTACATTGCTTGAACATTGAGGTCAGTGTCCCTGGAGTGGCAGAAAGGTGACGTGTGGAGGGTTTTCCCCACATAAACGGGGTCACACTTATAAGCCTTCCTGGTAAGGTCCATTTAGGGGTCCTGAAGAGGAGGGTTTCTTGGACACTCAAACCTCGACTGAAAAAAGAATAGTATGATTTTAACGCCCGTTGTGGAACAGTGGACTAGCCCTATAACCTTTGCAGGGTCTTGGAAGGGCCATGGGAGTTTGCTCAACCAGTCTACCTATGCTTTAGGACATGAAGAAGATGTAAAACTGCATCTCTTGATGATTCCTGGGTTGCGGTGATTTGGGGGTGGGCTGGATGACACTGCGACTCACAAGCTGTCTGGTTCCTGTATGATTAGCTCCACAGGTTGGTTTGCTTTGCCTGCAGTAAGTCAAATTCTCTCTCAGCGAGGGCTGACTCCTGCCAAGGTTGTCCTTGGTCTCAAATCTGTTTATTACTTTTACAACAGAATTTCTAAATGCGTTTGATGCGTTGAGGGGGTCCAGTTTGGTGGCCTTGACATGAGCAGTTTAGAGATGTTGTTCTTTTGATTTACTTTCTGTGAATTTAAGCTTCATTTCCCTTTTTAGTTTAGGTATTTTAACGATTCTGTAAACCTTTTTGAAGAGAAAAATATTTATCTGGTCCTGCAAATTGTTTTCTCCTGTTTTTTCAACAGTACAACTAAACATGGGTACAGAAAAATACCTTAAACACACCTGGTATGTGACATGTTTATATTCTTACCAAATTATGGCTACTTAAGGTTGAATGACATGAATGATTGATTGACAGTTTTGAGAATCCCATATCAACAGAGCAGCAATAACTATTGTACATAGTTGAAAGGGTTTTCAATACAAATGCCATACAACGATTTAATTGAAAAATACTGAAATATAATATTAATCCTCTTCTGAGATCAAATTTCCAAAACAGATAAAAAAAATTGAACTGTAAACCAAGTTTACAGCAAACACTCACCTCAACAGCAGCGTTTGTGGTCCTCTGGCACCTCAAATCACAGACTGCTGTTCATCGGTGTCTGATCTATACATATAATTATGCTTAATGTTGGTTGCAGAATGATTAATGATGTATTTGTGTCAGGGTGACAGACGTTTAAGATGATTTGCATTCTTGCATGAGGACTAATGCAATAAATCTTGACAGGCAAATGTTCTTTCTATATGTAGTAGAAGCCAGAGAGCAATGAAGGTACTCAATTAAAGTAGACTGATTGACTTATGCAGCTGTAGTTTAGCTGGTAGAGAGGTCTTTACCAAAAATCAGATTACTTCTGGATCTAAATAATTTCTTATTTTTGTGGTGGAAATAATTTTCCCAAGCAGTCTCAATGAGAAAATCTCCTTCAGTTTTATTAATAATCTCATACATAAGGAAAAACACCACACATTACATCTCAATGAAACTCTAACTTGCAACCGGTGCAGTAAATGAAGAAAATGACTGAAAACAAGGAAGAACACTGAAAAATAAACTGGACTAAAGCAATGATTCTAAAACTTTAGTAACAAGAAGGTATAGCAAAGAATGACAATTTGAGAAAGTGATAAATTCAAACACTGAACCTAAATTTCATTCAGTAGCAAAAACAATATTCTGGACAATAGAGCCGGTTGACTAAAGACAAACAGCATGCATTTAATCACGTATTTTACATTAAATTGCTTAATGAATGTCTTTCACTTCAGAAAGGAGGTCACCTTAGGAAAGAACACTACACCAACTAAAAGGAAAGACCTACAGAACTAATACATGAATAACAGCTAAGAGGAACCCTAATAAACATTATAAAACCTGTCCACCAAGACGTTATCACTTCTCATCACGGTTATTGAACTTGCTCAAATGTTGGTGACCTGCATGTGGTTCAAAATCATAGGATCCCACCTTCTGACAGGAAAGAAATGCTGGGACCACATCCTGGGGCCATGAGCCAGGGACACATGATAACTTATCACGCCTTTAATCATTTAAGCTTTGCTAGAAAATGATGTTTTGCTGGCTTTTGGTTCAGATTGAGAAGCATGTCTTTGATTTTAACAAACAAACTGTTTTTTTAAATTTATATTATTTGATGTGTTTGGATATTGGTTTATATTTACTACTATCACCAGACCTCTTGAACTAATGTCATGCAGGAATTAGGACTTATAAGAGCTGCAAGACACCTGATGTCAAACAATAAGTCATCTAGAGACTTGAAGCTGACAACAAGCTGTTGGAGAACCATTTTATTTGAATCAGGTGTGTTGCAGCAGCAAACATCTAAAACCTGCAGGCCTTGGTCCAAGAGATCCAGAGGGATGTTGGGATGACACAATGGGACTTTTGTTAATGTCATGGTGTGATATAAAAAATAGCCATGGTGCCAAAGACATGCTGCGCCCTATGGTAAAAAGTCACTCTTACAAATGCATGATTTTCACTCTCCCCCCATCTGAAAGTGTTTTTTACCATGTTGGTTGGTTGCTTGAGTAACTTTTACCATGTCCACATAGCAGTTTTACAGTTTTGTGCAGATAAAGTAGTGGCAAAACCAAACTGCTGGGCAGACGAAAGGCTCATTTATGCTCCCTGACGGACGTAAAAAGGGACGTCCGTTCCAAATGTCTTCATGCGTCGCTGTCTTCAACTTCCATGTGTCGTTTATGTCGCTCCCGCTAACCTCCACTAAGCGGCAGTTCATTGTAAGCTCCGCCATACGACATTAGTTTCACACATTCGCCTTGGCCCTCCTTTTTCCTGCCACACTTACTTCGACAGGGAATTAAAATAACAAATCAACAGTCATGAACAAAACAAATACACATTTCATCCAACTAAACTCCCATTAGCATGATAACAAACTTTTACCTAAGTGTTTGGATGTGACCCTTCAGAGAACCAGAGCTGTTGGTATACCCCCAACCTCCAAGACTACCCTGACTCTGGTCATCTGCAGAAATACTTGTATACTCTGCAGCTGGATATGGATAAGAAGTTGAGTACAGAGAAATGGTGCAGAAACAATCTCAAACATAACTTTGTGATTGGGGCTTTTAGGAGATGAGGAGAGAGCAGACTCTTCTTGAGGATGCAGAGCTTCTTTCACGTCTGCAGTCAGTTCTGGAGCATCTGCTGTGACAGCACCATCAGAAACAGGGTCTTGGCCCATTTATGCTCTCTGATGGATGTAAATGGGGACATCAGTTACAAACGTTTTCATGCATTGCTGTCTTCATACTTCCATCCGTGTTTTAAAGGATATATTTCAAACATGTTGTTTGCTAATCCTTAATGACTAAATGCATGTTAAACCTTTTCACTCTTGACCTTCCACTCTGGTTTGTACATGGTAGTTTTCCTGTCTGGTAGAGATAAAGCAGAGACAAAACCGAACTTCCGAGCAGAGAAAGCCACATTAAAGACTTATAAATGTAAAATGCTCACAAACCAGTAGGTCATGGAGTTCCCCAGGGTTCTGCGCTTGGACCGATGCTTTTCACATTGAACATGCTCCCATTTCTACGTAATGTTGTGTAACAGTTTCATCATGTAACAGTTGTTCAAATAATTATTCAATAACAGCATTTCACAGAATATATGAAATACAGAAAAATAGCCAATTTTACAATATGATAGATTATATTTACAAGAGCTGGAAGTTATTTTAAAAGTACATACGTTTATTTTCACATCTACTGACTCGTCATCATACAAAGTCACTCATTAAGATCATTAAATAACTCAGATCATTCAATAAAGATATAAAAGGTTAACCTTTTTTAAAAAAAAAAGAAAACAGCCCCCCCACCCCCACCCCCAACCCCCCGGAGTGTCTCAGGGGTACATGTACCTCCATTTGAGATGCATTTGTTTTTGTAATCTCTTTTATAATTCCTCTACCTCTCATTCAACTACATCAGTTTTATGTTCTGTTATATTTGAGTTTAGACTAAACTCCATTCTTCACACTGTAATTTTTATTCACTGGATTTTTACTTTTTACCTTTCTGACCTTATTTCTTTTTGTTTGTTTTTGTTTTGTTTGTTTCAAGTTTGTTTTTGAAGCATCCTCTTCACTCACTGTAATGCTTATGTTTTATATAAAACACTTTGAATTTTCTTTTACAAAAGTTTGAAAAGTAATGTGATTATTGTCATTTGCATATTTTCTTCATCGCAGTATAAGTCCGCGTGCAGCTGTGCTTAATTTGCAGTCAGTTTGTATGAACTAGGGACAAAAAATCAGGGACAAGCATATGCACCAATTCATAAACATGAAAATTTGTGGGTGTTTTTTACTTTCCCAATTTTGCCAGATACCATCATTCAATACAAAGCTATGCAAAGCCTCCTATCCCCTTCTAGATACATTATATATTGCAATAGTGATACATCACATGATAATAAACATCAAATTATTATTACTATTAATAGTAACATTATTATTATTATTTATTATTATTTTAGATTTTCATTTTTTTCCCCCCATCTTAAGTTGTTTTTTATCCACCATGTCCACATGGTAGTTTTCTTGTTTTGTGCAGATAAAGCAGTGGCAAAACCAAACTACTGGGCAGACTAAACCACAAGAGGGAATTCCGCATTACTTTGGAGACGAGACTGCACAACACTTTTGATGTCATGAGTGCAATGGATATGAGGAACCCCAAGAATATCAAGATCAGGACCCCCATGATGGCCATAACATAAATACCCTTTGCTTTGATTGGTCTACATGTTTCTTGTCCCCGGCTCCAGCTGCTGGCCCTGGACGAAACAGAGCGAAGAGAACAGACACGCTACAGAAAGAGACAACAGCCAAGGAGGCGACCAAATATACAAATAACAGGATAGTTGATAAAGTACGGTCATAGAGATATGAAATACAAGTCAACAGTAACACCAACAGCCAAACACAAAATATATACTGATGTTTCTAATTGGGACTCCACAGCTATTTCGTAATTCTGTATACTTTACTGGATGAACAACGGCAAGGTAGCGATCCACACAGGTCAGGACATGAAAGCCAGTCTCTTTAACTACAATGATGGAGAAAAGAAAAGGCACCACAATCGTTTCACTTGAGAGGACTTCAAAAAAGTGTAAGACACTCCCCAGACTCCATATCAGCTCCATGTTGTAGGTGAAGATGTCAGAGTGGCTCGCTGTTTTAAAGGAATGCTGCTGCTGCCATTGCTGGAAGCCCAAATAGAGGACAAAGATGGAAATGGGGATCAGGGGGAAAATTCTAGTGGCAGAAAGGGTACTGATGATGAAATCATCAGCTTTTGAGTTTGAACAGAGAGAGTCTGCTGAATCCAGAGAAGATTTGGTGGAAGATGAGTTGTTGACTGACATTATGGTGACTTGGTGGGTAGATGAAAACCTGAGAAGAAGAAGACATAATTTGAAATGTTACAGCTTTTAAAGTCAGGTGAAGATCTACAACCTGTGTACAACATCTAGTTAAACTATACACAATAATACAAACCATGCCATGGTGGTGCCACAGTTTTACTCACACAGCAGAGTAGTCATGGAGTAGCCCAGGGTTCTGTACATGGGCAGCTACATTTCACTTTGAACCTCTTCCTCAGCTACAGTTATTTGTGAAGCTTGAGTACCAAGATGTTTTGAAGACATAAAGCTTTGCGTTAAAGGGATACTGTGTAACTTCTGGCCCAAACATCAACCTCATGTGAGTAATGATGGATGATTTCTGGTGTCAATACACAGCGTTTGATGAGTTTTAGCGCTCCGAAGCAGCTGCCCTCTTCAGAAAGCAGACATTGAAACTTCGTGGTAGCGGATCCAGCACTCATGGAACACGTGACCTGCATCAGTTTACTTTTCCACATCCTCTAGCAGCATATATTCAGAACAACTGTAAGTCCTTATGAGCTGCAGAACGTTGCAGGATACGCCTGTGTCTAAACACGACTAGATGAAGCTAACCAGCTACAGACCAATGCTAACGTGTTGAAGCTAATTGGCTACAGACCAAAGCTAACGTTACTCTAAACCTTTCTGCACTAGTAATGCAACTTTTCATGCAAAATATATTTTCTTTATCATTCATGTAAACATCAAAGAAGTAACAGAGCGATTTGTACTGTAAATGGCGTCTTTAGTTTAATGATATTCAAATGCTGTAATGTCCAATAAGCTACAGGCTAATGCTGACATTTCCATAACAAACAAAAGATAAAAGGATCATATATGTCTAGAACTAGAAGCATCAGCCACATCCCTCCTAGTTTATAAAACGGGTGTTTCTCATCCTAAATTTTTATTGGCTGAGCAGCATTCCATGCCGTGATATACTGAGTGTAACCCTACACCGAGACCCGGTAAGACCTAATAACAAAATATCCCTGCGCCAGTGTCAGCAGACATAGCGTTGTCTAGCAACCAACTGTTCTGCACTAAACCTTCGTGTTTGATTACATTTGTTTCAAGACCTTTGTTTCACCACAAAGGGAATTGTGAATTGTGATTGGCTGGGTTGCCTGAGTCCGGATTATGGTTGGAGGAGATTTGATTTGTGTGCGTGTTGCCTCGACCTCAAGGCAACACGTGGGCGAAGCAGCCGGTGTTCTGTTGAAATGTCAGCACCAAAATCATCTAGTAATCGCTCCCTGAGAAGCACCACAAAGCAAAAACTGAGCAATGTCGGTGTAGTTTCTGAAAAATTCAATGAACAAGAGTTTGGATGATCTTAATTTGGGGATATTCATAAGATATGTGACAGACTCTGTAAAAGCTGCTTCACGACAGTAGAGCTGTCCCCAAAAGACAAATGGCTCTGATAGCTGCCTTTCTTTGGCTGATTTATGGTGTAATACTGCCATCTACTGGCGTATTCATGTACTACTTTACATCTATACGTAGCTGAGTTCCAGATGCATAATATGCGAAATTTTCGGGAAAATACCAATACAGGATGTCGGCGGGAAAGGAGGTTAAAATACCCTGGTTTCCTGGCCAAAACGGGAGACTTGACAGCTACGAAACTGATGATGGCAAATTAATCTTGCTTGGCAACCATGCTGGTGGGAGAACAAATAGTTCTCATTTATATTGTTTCATTATTAGCACGTAATCGTTGATTTTTGTGGAAGTGTTTATATTTGTCTAATGTATAAGAAATATTAAGGGTAAGTGTTTTATAATAGCAATTAGCCCCTTGAATCTGTGGGTTACAGGGATTTTACAATGGCGGAGGGGTGTGCTAAGGCCCTCCGCTTCACGTTGTCAAATCCTTGTAATCCATGGCTTTTCAGAGCTTATTTCTTTATTGAAACATTCCTGAATCCAAGTCAGAGTGGTCTGCAGCACAATTCCACAACAGGACGGAAAGTGCTTCATTTTACCACAGTGCCCTGTGGCCTGTGGGAAATACAGGTTCAGCTCTCCCTTGTGGCTAAAAGTTGCAAAGTATCCCCATTAAGCTGTGGATCTAAATTCAAATAAAATGGAGGTCTTAGTGGGAAAATTTAATTCAATCCTTTGGTTTTTGTAGGTAGATGGCTTTGATTTATCATGAAAACAGTTCATTTCAGCACCGCCACTCCCACCACATGCATCACGCATTTAGGAAGCCGCACTTGCCGAGGTGGGGCCCCCAAGGGCTGAGGCAAAATCCCAAACTGACGCCACACACCATGATTGCGCGCACAGCACCTGCCGCCTTTTAGGAATAGAGTTTAGAGCAAAACCGCAGCCACGTAAGAACGCTGACCGGAGCGACTGATCCGGTACGATCTACTGCTTTTACCAGAGATGTCAGAGCATGGACAGAGCCTGCTTTTGTGGTTTGGCTGATGGTTTTGAATATTGAGCTTTTAAAGGTGAATAGATGATAATTTATTTGATATAGGCCACACTATTGCCCAATAAAAAGAGAAAAAGTCAGCGTAATGGATTAAAAGGTAAAAAGTAATTCTTGAGAGTAAACGTTCCTTTTTTTATAAATTAAAAACTTAACTTTAACTTTAAAGTTACTTTACGTTCTTAATTTATTTTGTTCATATTTTAAAAGTTCACTTGCACAAGATATCCAGTATTGCTGGTGCCACATGATGGATCAGACAGTATCTCATTAACCAAGTAAATAGATTGTGCTCTAACTAGGTTGTGTGTGTAAAATATTTTATTATTCATTTTCCTCTTTTGTGTTAAATAGGGATGCATGCTATTGAGGTTTATGTAGCCTAATTAACGGCAGTTTATGTGCAATAATATGGCACAATAACCATGTGTTCATTTGTAATAAAAACTTTCCAGTTTTAAGTAAAACTAAAGTACAGTGTCTTTAGGCCAGATGTTTAACATACTGCTCTTTTTTTGATAATATTATCTGTTTAAATGGACAGGCTTTGCCTCAGTAATTTCATTGAGATATCACACCGGGACAGGCAGAATAAATTTCCTTTTTATAGAAGATAGTTTCCCCATGAGGAAAAGAATTTTACATCAAATAGCATTAAAAATATGAACTGTAAATTGTTAAGTTTCCAGCAAACACCCACCTTGTAGCTGTCCAACTCCTCCGTCCTCTACTGTAACTGTCTGACTGCTGCACAGTGGTATCTGAACCACATGTAATGAAGCTCAAAGCTGGTTTCAAGGTAATCAACAATGTATGTGTCAGGAGAAGTGAGGGGGATTTGCATGCTTGCATAAGAACTCAATGTAGTAAATCAGAACAGGCAAATATTCTCTCCAGAGACGTCATAACAGCATCTGATGGCCTCTTTGCACTGGCTCCCAGTTAGCTAGGATTCATTTTAATGTCCTTTTGATGGTTTTAAATGTTTAAATGGGTTAACTCTCACCTACCTTTCAGAGCTTTTCTCTGTTCATGCCCCAAGTACGTGAGTGAGGTCTGCAAATCAGATGGTTATGTCCAAACATCTCGGCTAAAACCTAGAGGTGACCGAGCTTTCACTGCTCCTAAGTCTGGATCAGAATATTTGTTTGCAATGGATTTCTGCACACAAGCAGCTCTTGTCTCATGATGTTTAGTAACTTGATTGATTTTAATTTATATTGAGTTTTTGTTCTGTGTATTTCAATGTACTTTGTAAATAAGCTTGACAATGACAATGAAAATAAGACTTAATTTATTAAGATTCAGCAATAAAAACACACTTACATTTTAAGCGTTTTAAAAGGATATATTTTCAAACATGTTGGATGCTAATCCTCTATGACTTAATTTATGGTAAACCTTTTCACTTATTCTCTAGACCTTCCACTCTGGTTTGTACATGGCAGTTTTCCTGTCTTGTAGAGATAAAGCAGAGGCAAAACCAAACTACTGGGCAGAGTAAGCCACATTAAAGACTTATACACCAGTGTGACTCTTTCACAAAACACATCAGACACTATTAGTGCACTGGAAACAAGGAAGCCAAAGAAAAACAAGCACAGGACTCCCGTTATAGCCATCAAAGTAAAGAACGCCCTTTTCTTTGAAGGGTCGGTATGACCCCTGTACCTGCCTGCTGCCCCGGGGCCGGGACGATAGAGTGCAAAGAGAACAGAAAAGCTACAGAAAGAGACAACAGCCAAGGAGACGAGCAGGAAGCAGAAGAACAGGATGATCGATAAATTAGATAAATTGATACTTGAAGTAAAGGACAACAGAAATGACATCAGCCAAACACAAAATATACCAATGTTTCTAATTGTGACACTACGGGTGTTTCGTAGGTCACGATATATTACTGGATAAACAACGGCTACGTAGCGATCCACGCAGGTGAGAACGTGAAAGCTGGTCTCACCATAGAAAATGATGGATAAGAGGAAAGAGGTAATCATAAATTTCTGCTGGTACTCAGTGAAGATGCCCAAATAGTATAAAATGGTCCCCAGACTCCATATCAGCTCCACGACGGCCACGTTGTAGGTGTAAATGTCAGAGTGGCTCGTTGTTTTAAAGGAATGCTGCTGCCGCCATTGTTGGAGGCCGAGGTAGAGGAGGAAGGTTGAAATGGGGATCAGGAGGATGAGTCTGGTGGTGTACAGAGCAATGATGATTGAATCTCCAACTTCGGAGAGTAAACAGTGTATCAGGTCCGGGGGAGAGTCGGAGGTGGAGTTAACAGACATGGTGAGGGTCAGCTGGGTTGATGAAACCTGAGGAGAAGAAACAATGTCTGAAATGTTCAAGCTTCTTAAGTCAGGCGAATATCTCCTGCCTGTGCTCTGAGGTTCAACGTAAACGGCATTATAACAGAACACAGTCCTGTAAATCACGGAGGTCACGGAGTTCCCCAGGGTTCTGTGCTTGGCCCGATTCATTTTACATTGAAAATGCTCCCATTTTTACGTTATGTTGTGTTGTAGCTTCAACATGTAAAGGTCATTCAAATAATTATTTAATAACAGAAGTTCACGGAACATATACAATACAGAAAAATAGAGAATTTCACAACATGATCAGAGTAAATTTACAGGAGCAGAAAGTTATTTTTAAAGTACATATATGTTTATTTCCACATCTTAGGAGCAACCTGAACTGACTCGTTATCATTCAAAGTGAAGTCAGATCAGTTTATACAGATATAATAGGTTTACTTTTTAAAAAAAAGTCTTTCAGAGTACCTGAGGGGTACATGTACCTCCATTTGTTTGTGAAGTGTATTTTACAATTCCTCCACCTCTCATTCAACTACATCAGTTTTATATTCTTCTTCATTTCTAGTAGGTTTGGACTAAATTGTTAATTCCTCACACTGTAACTTTTATTTACTGGATTTTATTTCATTCTATTTGAACTTTTCTGACCTTATGTCTTTTTCAAGTTTGTTTTTAAAGCTTGTTTTTAATGTTTTATGTAAAGCACTTTGAAAGGTCTTCTACAAAATGTTGAAATGTGATGTATTTATTGTCATTTGCTTATTTTCTTCATTGCGGTGTAAGTGGACGAGCACCTGCAATTAATTCCAAGTCTGTCTGGATGTATTAGCCACAGAAGATCAGGGACAAGCACATGGACCGAGTCATGCACGTGAACATTTGTAGGTGTTTTTCCCAATTTTGGCCAAACAGACCTCAAATACTTCAGTGCCTCTGCTGGAAAATTTTACATGCAAGCTGTATTTTGGGTTTTTGTGACATAAATGTAACCATTTACCAAAGCCTAAGAGGTCCCAGCCTCTATGCTGACCGTTTATGCACTTTATGGACCAAACTAAATGAAAGCAGATTCTTTTCCTGATTTAAGGAAGTCACGAACATGGTCTATAGTACCTGTTCATATAACTGACATTAACATTCAGACATGAGCTAAACCAATCAGGACACTCTGGAAGGCTGAAAATAAAAACAAAAAAGTTCACAAGATCACAACTAAATGAATTTTCACAGAATTTATGTTAGCACAAAAACAATTGTTTTGCAGTGGCTGATGAGAAGTGTAATAGTTTTGTAGGTTTCTGCAAAAACAGGTTAAACAGATTATGCCAACAAATGAAAGATATGATGATTTATGATAGCTGGTGGGAAAAGGCTGACTTAAGAGAAATCCTGTTTAAGAGAAGCAACATTTCTTTGGGTTTTAGACAGGCAGTATTTTACAAATAACTCATAAGAAATAATAATACTTAAAATAATATTCGATTGATCCTCTAGAGATCAAAATTTCCCATCCCAGTTCAGGAAATTTGAAATATAAATTGTTAAATGATAGACACTCACCTCTGCAACAGTGTTGGTGACGTTCCAGCTTCAGCTGCTGCTCAGTGTCTGATCCACATCTATATAATGATGCTTAATTTCTGTTACAGGGTGGTAAATGACGTATATGTCAGGATGACAGGTGAACAGATGAAGTGGATTTGCATGCTTGCATAAGAACTCTGTGTAATAAATCAACTCAGGCAAATGCGCCACATTTCAGAAGTCAGAGAGCAACTCTAACAATCATCACTACCATATTTTTTCAGATGTCAGGAACTTATTTAAAAATAAAACATAAACAACGTGAGTCACGTACCAGAAGAAGAGCAAACTGGAGTCCTTTTCGGTCTCGCCGCTCTCTCCACCTTGAGAATGCCAGACCAATATTAATCCCCGTTTTGTCCCTTTCCTTGAAAAATAACTTTGTTTCTAGGAGGTAATATTGGCTCCTCTTCGTCTTCGGTCGGATGCT
>JAVQJG010078454.1:0-45323 GCA_036024015.1 Craterocephalus amniculus | reverse complement strand
TAAATCCCAGATCGGTTTAGGCCCAGAATGACTCAGGTCAGCTGGTCCAGACCAAACATGGAGAAGCAGCTTTCAGCTGTTATGCTGCGAACAAGTGGAACAAACTGCCCGTAGAGATTAAACTTTCACCAAATGTAGAGACTTTTAAATCCAGGTTAAAAACGTTCCTTTTCTCATGTATCTATGAATGAAATCTGCACGGTATCTTTTAACTTCTCTTGCTTTTAATCTTTTTAATGATTTTTTGTTTAAATTATTTTATTGTAATTCTTCTTGCGTTTATGCTTTAAATGTTTTATCTAAAGCACTTTGAATTGTCTTGAACCTGAAAATGTGCTGTACAAATAAACTTGCCTTGCCTTGCCTTATGTCTGTGCCAGTACGTCGGAGGAGGGATGTAAATAAATAACATGGGCTTTTACCAGGATTCATTCAGCTTTGCTGTAGGTTATCCCTGCCCAGTAATTTGCTAGAATATGGGGGTCATTTCAACCTGTATGATATCCAAACATAAAGATTTAGTTTTGTCAAAAATATACATCCATGCAAAGATTTGTTGCGCCTGTGATTTAGTAACAAAGATATGCAAGTTATCATTAAATCTGGTTGTTTTAGCCAAGATTATGCTGCAAGATATTTTCCTCAACTATATTTAAATTCCCTGGGAATACATTTTGTACATTTCCAGTTAATTTCCATATATTCTCAATAATTCCCATGCAAAGTTTCCCACTGTGAAAACTCTTGGATTTGTGCGACCATGTTGGAAAGCATTATGTGCCACACTGCAAAGGTTTATGAGTGGAGCAAACAGCCATGGTAGACTGAAACACTGCAGGCTTGATAAGAGGATGGAAGTCCGGGGTGTGTGATTTGCATGGATGACGTGCCCCCTCTTTAATGAAACGATGCACGTATGCGTGTGTTTCTTGTGCATCCCTGCAGACGTGTGTCATTCTGTTCACACCGTCTGAGGTTCTGCTCGGCTGCCGTGGGCCACAAAGTTTCCCCATCACTTTGTTCGGAAGCATATTTCACTTCCCTTTTTTCCCCTCCACATGGACAGAGTATAATCAAGCGCTAATGCCTTGCTCCCTCCCTCGAGGACTGCCTCTGAGTAGCCTGTTAAGATTTCATTTGCATGGTTAATTAGTGAATTAAAAAGAGAGTCTGTCCCAATCTTTTCCCAGCAACCCCCAGTGCTCCCTCTCGTGCTCTCCACACCTCTCTGTCTCTTTTAAGCTGTTCCTCTTCCTCTGACACCACCCACAGCCACAAGGGCCACTTCCCGCTGGAATCCACTTTTGCCGTCTGTAATGGCTGACCTCCTCATGCAGAGGTGCGCCGCAGCCACAATCTATGGATGGCTGTGGGACATAAACAACGGGAGTCACTGGGAGGTCATGCTGAAATTAGCCCATTCACATTCCAAGAGATGATGATGATGATGAGATTAAAACTGTGCACTGGCTCTGCTCGTGCATTTGTCTTTTTTTGTGGCTCAGTTCTGCCTCTTTTTCGTTATCTTACAACCATTGCATGAAATTACCACAGAAATGAACATAATATGTGACAAATAGGAGAAACAAACTGGCTGTTTTCCTTAACCCACATGTGTACTTGCACTCAGATCGGGAGCTGAGCTGGTGGTGCTTTGCTGCAGCTTCACTGTTTAAATGACCTTGTGCACTACGTGTTGGCTGCAAGAAGGCCTCTAGTGCACAAAAAGCCTTTTTCCCTTCCTCTCCCCCTGGCTAGCCCTTGTGCTACTGTTCTCTGTCTCTCCTAGCCAGTAAAAAGGACATCTGAGCTTGTTGACTCCAGCACTCGTGCTGCCATACTCTCCGGCTCCCTCGACGCCCTTGAGTGCATTAGCTCCCCGTCTCTCTCCCAACCTGGTCCTGTGGTAAGCCACGGCGTCTCCGGGGATTTGTAGTTTTTAGCAAGTGATTTAAAACGTGGCCGTCACTGTTTAGTAATCTCAACTCCGTGCTGCTCTTGGTGCTATAATGGAGGGAGCAGTTCATTTAGCAAGTGCTTTTACTACTTTGAGTGGAGATTAAACTTCCCTGGAGAGGCTGGGCCTAATCACTAATCACTATCTTTAAAATGGCACCATTTCTGATTAGACTTTCACCGCGGCTGCTATTAGAGTTAAGTGCGGCATGTAACAGTGGTGGAGAAGCAGGAGGCTGGTCGGTGGAGAGGTTGTGTCCGTGCTGACATACAGTAAGCCTTTAGGACATGTGAATTTTACGACAGCACATGCAGCTTGTACTGGTGCACCTTGTTTCTCAGCTTCTTACGATTTAGACAGACTCTACTGTTGATGCAAGGTGGGTGAGTAAGAGGAGGAGAGCTCAGAAATAGGAAGACAAATACAGTAGAAACCAAAAAGGAGGCTGAGCTTTTCTCTCCAGTAATTGCTGTCAGTCTGTTCTGACAAATCTCTATCAGAGAGGAGGACAGAACGAAACACACATGCCACAGTCGAGCATGCAGTTCCATGGAATCTCTTATCTCCCTATTACAGCAGATTAAAACCAGTGTTATTGTCTTTGATCCTAAGTGTACGGCAACTCTGGGGAAACCGTGACATTTCCGTCTGATGCCCGGCATATGTTAGCAGGCCTCTGCCGGGACCAATTAAGTTAATATTTAATGTGCGTCCCACTCTTGGTTGGCCCAGCCAAGGCTGGCACAGCGGCAGAGGAGACATAATCACCATTCGGTAGCACCCTCACTGTGCACTTGGTTGTTCCCAGCTATGCCAGTGGGAGATCATCACTGATGTTCTGCCATCTCACAGCTGACTGAAACACCTGCAGTGAACTAAGACTTCAACACTCATCACCAACATCTAATTAACCGGAAAGGTGCCGACAAAAGGTGTTTTTACAGAAATCGGGACGCATTGCCTCTGGTTTTTATGTTTTATGTTTTAGGGAGGATGTTTTCAACTAAGCAAAATCTACATTTGAACAGGGGAACAATGACAAAAGATCTCTGTGTTTACTGATAACCAAATGTTCCTCTCATACACCCACATGTCTGTGTTTTGTGAGGCCATTGTTGTTGTGGTAAAAAAAAAGAAAGAAAGTAGACTGATTTATAAACCACCCACAATCTGTCAGGCTAATCTTTTAGAGGTTGATGTACGAGTCAGTTATTCTGTATTGAGCAGGAGACTGTTTATACATATGAAGAGAACATTAAAAGCTCCCGATATAACTGTTTGCAATAAACTTCAGGTTAGAATTAACATTTTTTAAGCCATATTAATGACAAGTGGTGAGCGCACCTCTGCGTTATCGCTCCATCTATTAAATCATTTCCAAATTTTCTTTTAGAAACAAACTAATGGGACCCAGAGGAGGCTGTACACATTTTTACTTTGTCCACAACTTTCTTATTTGCCAGTTCCCTGTACAACTGGTTTTCCTGTTAGTTTCAGTTCATACATGTGCTGTGATGTGGACTTTTATCTGTGCTTAACCATTACTAGTGTATTTAAATTGGCATTTAAAAGCTACAAAATTCAAAATCTGCATAAACTTTGAAAAGTTTATTCCCTTTGTGCCCCCCAGCAGACTGATCCCCTCATCAGTATTCATGCAAAGAAGCAAATAGATCCAGCTCTTTGTTTCTTGATTGTAAAAATGTATGTTCCAGGGTTAAATGACTGTTTAACTGGTGTCTTGCTGATTAAATAGTAGCTCCTGGATTCTTTCATACAGCGTTTGACCTCATGAAATGATTCTTATTTGCGGTTAAAATGCCTCATAAACTGTTTATGTGCTCCCACTATGACATTTCTCCTCCACTTCTAGAGCAGCCGGCATCTTCCGAAGCATAAGGCAGCGTGAGCGCAGTGTAAAACAAACCAGTTTTCTGCTCCCACCATCAGAAAAGTTACTGCAAGAAATCCTAGCTAAAAAAAAAATCAGAGGAGCACAGCTCAGTAATTGGTGGCATTAAGTTAAACAAGACAGTCAGCTTTATCACCGAGTCCAGCTGAGAAATTGCTTCCATATTATATTTCTGTGTTCCCGTGTGCTGTGTTTTCTCAGGTCCTGCTCTGTGATTTATCAGGCAGAATGTGCATCTTTTCCCTTGCAAACACAGTCCCCATTTATAACTGAGCAGACAAGTCCCTTCTATTTGTAGTTATTAATCAGAGTTGACTGTAGCGGGCACGGCCACTGGAGCTCAGACTGATAGACTCTCAGTCAGAGAGGAAAAGCCTGTCACATCCTGCTGACAAATACACAGATTTATGGAGCCCACATAGCCAGCCTACTCTATAAACAAATGCATTTGCTTGAAAAGAGCAGCACTGAAAACGGATCGTCCCCATGAATGCACATTTTTAAACATGAGGGCACCACATTGCTAATGGTGAAGGGTGAGTTTATGCGAACATTACAGCCTGTATGTTTCAGACGGCATGTAGCTTGACTAATTAACTGATCAAACGCTGCTCATAATCCCCATCAGAGCTGGTTACGTTCATCAGTTTATTACACACAAAGCCGATACAAGAGAAAAACCACCAGTAAGAGCCTGACCTTGCTGGGAGGAAAGTCTGCTGCTTTGTAGCTGTCCACTTCTTAATGCGCAGGCCTCGGCTCGGGCTTTGATTTGTTTAGCGTGTGTTGCTTTTTCTGACAGCAGGCTGATTTTGTTGCAACAGAGACTTTGGTGCAGCCACTAACCTCTTTCTGTCAGCAGCAGCCTGAGGAGATTAGCTGTATGAGTGTGTCTTGTTTCCCAGCGGAGCCCGGCCCCAGTCCATCACAGTCCCAGCTCTGGTCCATGCCAAGAGGATGAGGGGTTGGGTGAGGAGCGGGGCGGAAAGGGTGTTGAAGTCATAGAAAACTGTGGCTGTGATTGCAGTAATCCTGTTATCTCTCCTGCTAAAGCTGGCCTCTTTAGTGACCTGGAGACACAAATGTTAAGCTGCCTCTGTCTCTCCTCTCTCCTCCTCCTGCTCCTTTCACTCACCCCGCTTCGTCCCGCTCTCTTTAGCCGGCCTCATTGAATGTCGGGGGGTGGTCTTGGCTCTGCCGGACTCTAAATTCACAGTCTTCACACACACCGCAGGCTATCTCGAATTCCGTCAGAACAAAAAAGGGGGGTTTTCTCTAGCAGTGCTTGAACTTTTCCCCCCATGTCGTGCATCTTTATGTCTCCATAGTTCAGGTGCCTTAAGAGGATCAGCTTTTCGGATGCGTGCTGAATGGAAATGAGGTGTTGCTCTGAGATGATTAATATGTGGTTTGATAAACTAATTCAAAAGCTCGCATTGTTTTTCCCCCAGAAAGAGTAAATAACACGGTCAAATTTAGCTTCTCATCTATTAGCTCATTCACACTGTCATTTGTTAACAGGATAATGGGGCGTAAAGAGGGCCATTATTCTCTCAGTCCAGAACATATGCTGGAATCCCGCGCTAAAAAAACCACACACTAACACACACGTTCACAGGCTCTTGTCACACATAAACAGCGTCGCAATGTCATTTTGAAAGCAGGGACGTGTTTGTTTCCTCTGTGAGGTCAGTGTGGTTGTGGGTTTGCAGAAGGGCCGTGTCCCGGACGCCTGTCTGACTGTAATCCGGCTGTGTCAGCCGCGGACCTGGAGCGCTGCTGGACGGCCCACTTAGTATTCACTGTAGCAGCCAGATGTTGATAATAAGATAATTGGCATTCTGCACTCTTTATTCTGCTTGCACACCTATAGATCTGTGTCTATAGGTCAAAGACCTGATCAAAGTCCTCCAGCTAATTTGCAATGCTAATCGCCTCCGACAAATAATTGTGCTTAAGAACTGCTTAAATGAACCCCTCTGAAAGCCCACATAATGAGACTTTTGTATCTGTAAGAGATGTAATAGCAGGGGCTTTTCTGCAGAGAACGCGCTGCCCTCTGTTATTAACTCATTAGACCTCGACTCTTTAATTCACACCCACTGTCTGACCTTCCCACTGCAAGAAAGCGGGCTGGGCAACATCACAGGGCTCTGGTGCGGCGGTATATTGCAGTTAGCTTCACCTGATCCTGTGATTCTTACATTTTTAATGTTGCGTGGCATTTAGGTGGAATAAATTAACGAAAGCAAACACAGGAGTTGAGATAGATAATCGGGAGAGGCATAATATTCGTGTTAACAGGAAGATGAGCACAAAGCAAATGTGGAAATTAGCAATGCGCTGAGTAAACATGGAATTTCAATTTCTGGGCTGAACCACAAAAAAGGAGCTCATACAGCGAAGTAGGGAGCACATCAAATAACACAGGTAGAGATTCCAAATGGATAATTAACAGCTTCCTTCCTGTTATAATTGGAATCAGTCGGGCTCATTCCCAGAAAGAAAAGGCCTGAAGATTGAATCAGTGTTGTGCAAATAGAAATTGCGGCCATTCTACTTCTTAATTAGATATCTGTGCTGAAATCATAGCATCATCCACGCTGGCATGCAGGGCTCAACATATGGCCGCCATCCATACATGTGTCTCCCTCTTGGTGCTGTTGTCTTTAAAACATGTCCCCTAGACTCAGAGATGTATTCTGGCTGCCTGCTTTTCCTTCTGTTCCCAAGCTATCACCCCCCCCCACCCCTCCCTCACACAGATTATAAGAACATATCTTATTTCTAAGGTCTTATGCTGCTAATTTCAGAGGTCTGTTTTCTATGTTGTAATATGCTCGTCTGTTCGGAGCGGGAGGTTGCACCTGTGAATGTTATCCAAAGATTTGGGTTTTTAAGGATTTGTGCGGCATCCAGTTCAAAGCAAATTGATAAATCAGAGGGAAAATGTGGCGGATATTATCATCCGATTCCAGATGGTCATTTGGATGGCAACAAATGGTCCAGTGAGCAAGTCCCACAGAGATTAAAATATTAAGCATGCATTTACAAATCTTTCCTGGCACAAAAACAAAAATGAAATTAAGGAGTTTCGCCATGCGAGAACAATGAGCAGTTGACTAATGGCTCGTTCAGTTACGTCATCACAGCCCATGTAGCCGGTCAGCGGGGACGGCTGCAGCATTCGCATGCAAATGTGGCTGCTGGAAGCCGGGCAGGGACACACCGAGGCAGGGGATGAGCCTCATGGGGACGTAAAAGCTCTCGGTTCAGACCTTTGCAGCTCCGTACAGGGACAGTATACAGTCAGTGAGACATACAGTTCTGCACTCCTGCTCTGTGCTCCTGCTGTGCTTATGTCCGGGTTTGTGTGTTTGTGTGTCCAAATTTTAACTGCATGTCTGTAGGAATTTCTTTTTATGTCCGTTTGTGCGTTGACATGTTCCTGTGCCCAATGGGGTCAATTTGTATGTAAGCCATGCACCACACAAACTGTAAAAAGGAAGCACTTATAGGCTGTTGTGCTCATTTCCCTTACCTGTACGACTGTGACGGTGTGTGTGTGCTTCCTCTGAGCCCTGATGCATCTTGCTGCCTCTTCCTTTCTCCTCAGGAGGTGATGCAAATGGAGCGGCAGCTCGGGGGCCGGCTGATTGACGAGCCACACGTCCTGCTTTTCAAAGACAGCTACCACAACCTGCGCCTGTCCATCCACGACATGCCACAGGCGCACTGGAGGAGCAAGCTGCTCGCCGGCTACCAGGTGTGTTGGCCAGCCTTTGGGGAGGAGGGCTTCAGGTGCAGAGGAGTCTCACCAGATCAGAAGTGGAGCGCAGAGCCTGGCTGGATCCGTCAAATTAGTGCTTCTGCATTTTATTGGTTCCTCTAATCCCCGCTGTCACAAGTTATTTAAAACGAGCTATTTGGAGAAAATAAGTAGCTAAATATTTTAAAGAAGTTTTTAAATAGTTGCGTGTTAAATCATGTAAAAGTTTTCCACCTTCTTATTGTTAATGAGGACTCATGGTCTGCTAGCCTGTCTGGAGACTCGTGTTTATTTTAGTTGGTTTAGAGTTTTAATTAAGCACGTTTTGCTTCGGCTTCAGTTGATCACTTTAAAGATTCACACAAAGTACTTTTTTTCCCCAGTCTGTTTCTGCAACACTCCTTTGTCCAATAAGCCAGGGCAACCGTCCTTTTATGTGTCTGTGCATGTTTTATAAGTGTGTGTGTGTTCGTGTGGATATCAGAGCCGGACTGTGTGTGTGTACCCAAAGGTGCAGGCTGATTGATTGTACCAGCCGCTGCTCTCTGGGAGCTCAGTTGAAATATAGAGCAGTATGTAAATATCTGGAACTTTGCAACCTGAATTTTGGAACTACTCCACCTTTTTACCCGACTCTCCGTACCTGCGCGGCCAACAACACTGCAGCCCAACAATTGTAACACAAGGACTATTCAAAGAGAACTAGGAAATGTCCTGGCTGTAACAGTGTGAGCATTGAGCAGCAGGTCCCCAAAGAGAGAACACAGTCTGTGCCAAGCAAGCAGCAACAACAATGCACACGGAGCAGAGGCTTATTTCTCTGGACTGTGCCTGTTCATTTGGAAGTGTTGTTCCCTCTCAGCAGTGCAGTCAAAAAGGCCTTTAGTCTCCCTGGAGCCCCTTGAAGACATTTGTGCATTTCACCCGGCTCCTTCTCCTTCTGCTCCAGGTCTGCCTGGGTAACAGTGCCCCCATTTGGTTGCCAGCCTGTGCTGCAGGCCCACTTTCCTCTCACACTCAGGTCTTGTTAGCAGTTGAACTCCGGGTAAAGTGGGGAAGTTTAGCAAAGCCCTTATTTCCAGCGTTGTTGCTGGAATCCTCCTGGGTTATGCAAACGAGCTATGAATATGCTGCGGCAGAGAAAAAGATGTCGAGATCGTCAGAATTTAGAAAATTCAAGGAAACTCTACAGTAGCTGCATCTTAGATCGCAGCACTACTCCAAACTGTTATTATACATGTGTTTAAATCTGTCTCAAGACATGCTTTTGATTCAAAGTAGCGATGTGATATTTCGATGTGCACAGCATCGTTTGGTGCTTCGCCAAGAAGAAAAATGTAATCCAGATATGCAATCTCTTAAAATCCTAGATATCTTCAGTGACATACCTAATCAGTTAGTCATCCTTTAAACTCCCATTAAATAATCTAATTAAACCGGCCCATTTATTCTCTTTTACTTCCGCCTCTACTGCTGTTTTTTCCTGATAAGAACGGTTTATGTCAGTAATTAATGATAATCTGGGTGTGTTCCTGGCAGGTGGTCCCGCTCCGGCGTGTCTCAGACGTAGTTCTGACTGTGCTGCTGCAATGTTTGTTCTGCAGGAGATCCCGTTCTACCACATCTGGAACGGTTCCCAGCGGTACCTGCACTGCACGTTCACTCTGGAGCGGCTCAGCCTCAGCACCTGTGAGCTCACCTGCCAGCTGTGCGTGTGGCAGGTGGAGGGGGAGGGACAGAGCTTCGGCCTGGACTTCAACATCGCCAAGGTAACGTTCAGCATAACCTCTCACTCAGAACAACAACCGAGCGATTATGCAGCCGCGGCTGTTCAGCGTTTGGATTGTTATTACTGGCTGAAAGGTTTTAATCCCCCACCAGGACACCCAGGCGCTGGACTCGGAGTTTCTGTTAATGGACAATAATGCAACAGCTCTTGCGGGGCCCAGCGCCTTTCAGATCCCATACCTCATCAGGCAGAAGATCTGCAGCAGCCTGGACGCTCCCTGTCCCAACGGAGCCGACTGGAGAATGCTAGCACAAAGACTTAAACTCGAGAGGTAAATACAGACTTTACAAGAACGTAACGCCTCGTCTGATTGCAGATCTGATGGTCAGCGGAGCGTGTCAGAGCAGGCGGCTTAGATACTAAACCTCTGGAGAGCCCTCAGTTGTGCAGACTCTCTGTGAGAAGAGGTTGCAAGTGTATGTGCACTGCTTTCAAACAGAACATGCAGAATTGAATTTGATATTATGTTTTCCTCTACATTTATGAACCTTTTGACGAGGATCACTCAGTGTGAACTTCTTCGTCACACACGCTTGTTTGTCCTGAAGTTCAAGTAAACAAAGTAATGCCTTAGAGAGCTAATCCTCTTTTCACTCAGCTAACATTATAGGATTAATGTGGCCTTGATGGATACAGCTATCATTTCTGCAAGAAAACATGACCCCCTCCTCCCTTTCCCCTCAGAAACAGGTAAGCAGCTTTAAATCTGCGGCTAAACTTCTACCTGCTACCTTCTCCTTAACAGCTGTAATTGGAAAGGCTGCGGGCTAGTTGCCTATCAGCGGCAAAAAAAAAGATGGAAAAGGTTTGGATCCGTGCCGACCTCAGACCAATTGGTTCTTTCAGACGCTGTACTTTATCAGCAGAGTACCTGTAACAAAGTGAAGCCGGCCATTGATCCCTCATCCTCCAATTTAATTTCTAGCTCGTAATGAAATCAAATAGGAACACTTCATTTGTCCAATCAACTTTATTTACCCCAATTAATTACAAATTGAATTGATGCACTACAGGTTTAATTAGCAATGTTTGGCTCAACATAATCAATTCTCATTTAGGCCTCAGGAAGGAACAACTTCTCTGTTGTTTGATCTGTCCCTAACAACATGTTTTCCTGAGAAGGCGGCGGTTCCTTGGCTTTCTGTCACGCTGCATTTCTGTTTGTTTCTGACTGCGTAAAGCGTTCAGGCCTGGTGGAAGGGGCCCGATCAATAAAACTTAAAATGCCAAGAACCTCTTATTTGATCTTTCTCTCTCCAGACTGTGCAAACGGCTGTGTCTGAGCCATACAAGATAAGCCAGTGTCTCACGCAGCGAGGTGAATAGCTGGGCTGACATGTCTGACGCCAGGCTCGATCTTTTTCTTCTTTTCCTTTTTGTTAATCTGAATAACATCACAGAGGTCCATTTCCACACTTCTTTTCTTTTTTTTTGGACCAACACTTGTCTTTGTGGTTCTCTCACAGCACAGAGGGAGAGCTGTTCATGCTATATAATCCAACTAAAACGGTCGAGTGACAGTGTGTTCCTCTGTGCCGCGTGCACTGCCAAAGTAGTCACATGTTTGCAGCCATCACAGGATGCTTCAGCGCCCAAACAGAAGATGTGAGGAAATAACAGACTCTCAGACCTCTCTGAAGGTGAACAGGACATTGTGGTGTTTTTGTCTCACCCCCCTCTCAACGTCCAAAACCCTCACATAGCACAGCCGCTATTTGTGGCAAAGCTGTGTACTGTTATGTTTTGGGTTTTTTTTGCTGTTGTTTTTAATAGCATCTCTGCTCTACAGAACAGTTGTGGCCCTGGACATTTGGAGAACAGAAAAAGGCCATTAAATCAAACAAGCATCTTCAGGTGCTGTGGGGATCAGCTCCCACTCAACATCAAATATCCCACCGGCGGGGGCCGCTGCTTTGTTGTCATTGATTGGGTTTGATCATGAAGGTGGTGCTCCTAAAACAGAAAAGGTCACTTCCGACTCAGCTGTGAAAGTCCATATAGGATTTACTATATGGGATTTAGGGCCAATTTCAACATCAAGTAAAGAGGAATGAGGGTTGTGGAGCTAAGCTCCAAATGAAAATTGCTAGCCATTTTGTATTTGATGGCAGCTTCAAGAGCTGGAGCGTGTTGTTACACCTTTTATCATTTTTTTACTTTAACAAAGCACGGCTGGGTGTAGCAATATAACACACCATAAAGCCTGACAGTGGCAGAGTTACAGGAAGGAGCCGCACAGTAAAATATCAGCTGGAAAGGGTTTTTTCTTCCACTCTTCCGCCGGAGAGCAAATGAAAACGGTCCTGTCTGATGTTTCCACGTGGCCTGTTCCCTCCCTCATTATCCTCTCGCTGTAATTTCTGCCTTGTCTTCTCTCCCCACGCTCTGCAGACACATGAGTTTCTTTGCATCCAAAGCGAGCCCAACCTCTGTGATCCTGGACCTGTGGGAGGCGCAACATTTCCACAGCGGCAACATCAACCAGCTGGCCACGGTCATGGCTGACATTGGCAAACAGGAAGCCATGATATTCCTGGTCTCCGATGGCGAGTGCTAACCCAGAAAAGGAGGAGAGAAAGAGAGACTGGTGCAGAAGAGAAGTCCACAACACAGTAAACATACACTTGTCGAAGAGCAGAGCTGTCTGTCTTCTTCAAGATGTTCAAGGTTTATGTTGGATTGAGTCCCTTTATCCCATCCAAGTAAAAATCTTTAAAAGACAGACCCTGATTAGGAAGAGTTTAGGTGTGTGTGGAAAGGCAACTCTTAATATCCCATCAGAGATTTGATGATTTGTTCGTCCACACCTGTCCTGCTTTAAACGTTAACGTTTAGTTCAGCAGACCGCTGACGGCTGAGAAGGAGCCATATGCAACGTAACGCTACTGCTAACATCACAAATTGCAAATTGATCCAGTCGCCTTTTATCTTAGATCTGAAAGATACCGCATTACACAGAAAGGTGTAAGTCACTTCAGGTGAGAAACTAAAGATGACATATGCAATTGGCGGGTTTGCAACGCGACTTTACCGCAGACACACTCTCATCCACCCAGATGTACGTTTGTTCTAGGTGTAAATGATCCGTTGAGCACGCAGACGGCCTGTAGCGCCTGTAGCGCCTCCTGCACCCGGGTGCACGTCTGAAACAGACTGCACGTGAAAGTCACAGAAATCCGTCTCATCTGGTTTGCATGTTTGCTTTTTTTAGTCCAGCCGGTATCACTACTGTGAATGTAACACCTTGACATCTTGATTCAGTGAGACGCTTCACGGCTTTTTCTGCTTCTAAATCAATAAATGTGAGGTTTGGGCTCTCTGGACCTTCTTTTTGTTCAAGCGAGAGTTAAACTGTACTCTCAGTGAAATCTTAATTCAGAAGCCGTTTCTGTTTAAAAGCTCTGATTTTGATTGATGGGCCTAAATCACGCGTCAGAGAATATTACCTCACTCTTTCATTGTGATGTGTTTTTGTTGCAGATGTTACAGCTAATGAAGGAGCCATAGCGCCGAAAGGCTTTCTAGCTACAAATATGTGAACGTTGAATGTCGTCAAAACTCGTTTCTAAAATGACATTTTCCCCTTGATTACATTACCCCCCCCCTCCCCTCGAATGAGAATACGGCCAAAAGGGTTATTATAACATATGAATAATGTAGAGCACTTTGCCACAGAGAATCTGACAACAAATTCCTCAAAATCTTCACAAGATTAGTTGCAAGAGTAATTGTGCAGCTTTGTTTGTATTATTTATAAAGCAATGTTGGTGGGAATTCAATATTTGCTGTGTGGCAAACGGTATTTCCACATCAGAGAGAAGCCCATATGTCAGATCAAACTCGAAGTGGCTTGTTCATAAAGGCACGTCTCTGCTTGCTGAAAATGTTTTGTTTATTTCCTATCTGGGAGATCCAAGCAGCCATCTATAACTATTCAGTTTTTGCACCGTTTCCTAAAGTGACTTCTTAGTAATGGATCAGTCGAATCGGTCAACGTAAATATTGTTTAATTGAAATTCACAAGTCAGCAGTGTACTTTGTGAAAGGTGTGAGCAATCCCCAAACTAGCCATAGTTCTGTCTGCCTCAGGGTTGCATGTGAAGTTGTCTGTTTAGAGTTGTAAACGAAAGCCCCTTTCATTCAAACAGCTGGGAAGAGTCCCCCCCCCCATCATCTGTTGTGAGGTCAACCTTTAAGATGAAGCAAAGCCTTGTTTATGATTGTCAGATGTTTGGAATGTACCTTTAGGTTTTCTTCTAGTGGGGGAAATTATCTCTATCTTTTGTTTCCTTTTTTCTTTTTTTCCATGGCATCTCAGCAGCTGTTAACTCATGGAAATTATTCCTCACCCAATTAAACACGACCGACACCCCTCCCCTTTATTACGACTTTTGCAGTTCCTGTTAGTATTTTATACAGAGATGCCATGAAATAAATTGTTACCTTTTTAGAAATAGCAACCCTGGAATCATTCCCTTCCCCGATGAAACGATGATCGCCCTGAACCATTGCCACATGTAATATGTAAATACTTTTTCTATACCAGCCATGTGCTGTCACTTTGCATACTGTATATCAGCAGAATGGGTAACCAAAGTTTTATGAATATCATTTGAATCCACTCCATCTTCATATTGTATCCATTACAACATAGTTTGAGCACTGTTTCTACTTGCCGCTAGCGTAGGATAAGTTACTGTTGTGTCCAAACGACGGACTTTTGTTAAAAAGTCCACATCATTAGTTAATCTCATTACCTTGCTTTTGTCCTTCTTGCGAGTTAATGCTATTTGTTGAAGCAGTAGTATGTGTCCGTTTATTTGATCACTTTGTAAACAAATGTAAATTATATTTTAATATGAAGCCAAAAAAAAAAAAAAGACACTTAACTGGCGCAGCATTTGTCAAGTCTAAACCGTGACGTGTTTGCCTATATACTGTTCTTGGCGATCTAGCAGTGATTTGCAGTGTTAAGGGTTTAGAGGCAGTTTTACAGGGCGTGTTTCTCTACACATTTAGTTCGTCCGTACTCTGCGTACGTCCGTCTGATTATTTCTCTTAACTGTAAAAGCATTTAAATACAAGTTGGAAGCGGCCACCGGTGCTTTGTGAATCACCACTCTGGGACTATGTAGAGGCTAATCAGGAGGAAGACATCAGTTTTTGGACACTGACAAGCCAGTGTTGACACAGCATGTTTAGATGAGCCATGGCAGTTGTACAGTCAGACTGTATGTGAAATTTTATCACCCTCGTCATTGTCTTGGATGTGTTGCCTAAGCACATTTCAGTAATGTAATTCACCAGCCGCCAAGATGTTCAGCATCTATCTTCACATTTAACTCATCTAACAAGTCTGCAATTAATATGTGTGTGTGTGTGTGTGACAAATACTGTTTTCTTCTTGGTAAAATCTTGGCCTCTTTTCTGCAAGATTCGTGTCAGTAAAACACACACATGCATAACGCTTTGTTGGAGGTTTATACTGCAGGTTCACCCATGTGTTACGGGAAAAAGCTGTTGCATCCCAACACAGTACTCTTTGTGACTCATTATTCAGTGTCCAGGACGTATTCACTGTGTGCGAGTGAAGTTGGATGTGTGTGTGTGCCTCCCCGTCACTAAATGAACTGTTTTCTTTTTGAACTAAGAACAATAGACTTCTGTACTTGTGAATGGTTTTCTATTTAGTTCCTTGGTTCGATGTTCCTTGCCTTTCTGCAAGTCAAAAATGCTGTATTTATTACATGCCACAGCGCTTATGCAATTGTATAATCCTTCTATTGTTTTCTGTTTTCTTTTTTTACCTTTTGTGTTCCTTATTGTCAATGTAAATTGTTGTCAAAACTTTTGTGGCAATGGAAAACTTCTGCTAAGGGAGATTTTCTGTACTTTTTGGACAATGATATGGATTTGTGGGTAGAATTTTGGAAATTCGTTTCTAAGTGCTTTCAAGTATTTACTTGGCCTTATGTATATATATCTATCTATGACATTTCAGAAAGGTATGTATAGTAATTCAATCCGAAATTGTTGTAAATAAATTATATATTGTTAAATGAAGGACTAGATTCTTTTCTTGGAAAAGCACCGTACAGACTATGTTTACATTACTCAGTTTTTAATAACTTTTCACTTAAATGTACAATGTGTAATCATCACTGACATTTTGTGGTAAAGATGAGCATGGGGAAGGCTTTCAAATGCCAACTACAGTTGTGAGATGGACAAAGGGCAAAGTTCTTCCAGATAAACATGTTTTCAGCCACAAGTTGATCCAGTGGCCTCAGGTGCAGCGATGACTGTGCAACAGGTAACTACTTCAAACATGAAAACTGTCTTCTTCTATGTTCCTTTTTAAAGTGTTATTTAGCCCAAATGGTGCTCTAGCATCTATGACACAGTTATTTTTGCCATTTTAAAGCACAAAGTTTTTATTTCACACACAGAGTTGTTTGTTCATTCAGAGACACAGTAGTTAAAAAAGAAATAGCTGCCATGCAAGTACACCCATGGAAAATAAACAGTTTATTTTAAGAGAATAAAAAATTTAAGTTATTTCAGACACCAAAGGTAAAAACACAATTTTTAATGAAAAATCGAATTTGTCATTGGTTGACCTTTGATTTTGTTATATTGATTTTGTTGATTTTGTTCAGCCTCTGAAGTTTAAATCATTACTGCTGCTTACATTTAAAGGACTGCTGTTTATTAGGGGTACCACAATATTGAGGATATCACCGTAGGTAAATTCCCAGAATATAATTTTGGTCTTGCCACAATATCAAGCAGTGTTTTTCTCGAGGTTAAAATAATAGTTTTCAGTCTGGTCTAGCAGAGCACTACTTAATAAAATGCAAAAACCATGATCCTTAGCCGGTTTTTGTACCTGGGTATTTTTATTCGTCAAACAGGATGTGTTTTACAACCCAGGTGAAGTTTTTTTTATGCAGTGCCTGGGTTGCCTTTTCTCTGTGAATATGTGTTGAGCCGTTCATAGGTTTTACAAGCTGTTCAAAATATCACAACCTTGAATATGACAGTAAATGTACGAATGAGTGCTCCAAGCATTTTTCTCTCCTCATTCCCACAATATAGCAATAAATATTGTATTGTGAGGTTCATACTGTATAGTGATAATATTACATCGTGAGTATTTCCGATTCAGACACCCAGTGCTTAAAGTGGGGATAGCACCCATTGGAAACGCCTCCATCTGATATCTAGCAACATATTGCATCTTCTGTATGTCGGTAGCTTAATTTACCTTTTGAGAATATGAGAAGCTTCTGCTTTGTTATCAATCATCACCGATTTCCATCTGTACAAAGCCTAACCAGTGTTTTTGCTTTCTGTCCCTTACTGGTTTTACATTCATATTTTGTACATAATAAATATATTTAGGTCTGCGCAGTGGTGTGGTGGTTTGCACTGCAGTCCACATGAAAGAAGGTTGCTAGTTCGAGCCTCAGGCAGAGTTTGACCCAGCAGGTGTTGCTGGTTCAAGCTGGGCAAAACAGTGGCCTTTCTGTGCACTTTGCATGTTCTCCCCATGTATGCATGGGTGTTTTTCAGGATGCTCTGGCTTCCTCCCACAGTCCAAAAACATGCTTGATAGGTTAATTAGTCACTCTAATTTCCCCCAGATGTGTATGTGAACGGCTGTTTATCTTTCTTTATTGGTCCTGCGATGGACTGGTGACCTGTCCAGGGTGTACCCCGCCTCTCGCCTGATAATTGTACAGAAAATTAAGGAAATAACATATTTAGCAACCGCTAGTTCTAGTTTCCTTGTTGTCAGCTGAACAGTACTCCTCTCATGTTCCATGTAAAAGCACCTGCAGCATAGATATAGTTAGAAAGTAAGAAAACTACCTCACACATCTTTGCAGCTGTTGCAAACTACAGTTTTAAAGATGCAATAGAAAGGAGCTGCAACAAACTTCCTTTTCCAAGCATGTGGCAACCTTAGTTTGTCCATTGTGGGTTACTGTAGAATACATAACTGTGCATTATGGTGGATTGGTAGATAAAAATAGACTCAGTCCATATTAATGTTAACAGTTTATTCACAAATCTTCTTCATTCTTTACTTCCAACTCTTTATTTCAAGAAGAGATGGAGAATCTGAACTTCCAGGGACTTTAAACCTTATTTAACATTTTGTTGCAATTACCAAAAAATGTCCCTGAAATGCACAAAAAGCTCTCCAGAGACACAAAGAGGGTCTGGAATGTGATTAATTGTTCATGAGGTCCAAATAACTTTCTCAGATCATTTTACTTGTGCAGTCACACTGTGCGAGAGAGAAAAACAATATTTCTACCACAACTGGAATCAACTTGTCAGCATTCATGGTAAAAATGCATCGCCGTGACTTACAGGTCCAGAAAGGTCAACACTAAGCTTGCCATTTTTTAAGAGTAAAAAAAAAAAATCCCCCTTTCTGCACCTTTAAAGCGCATCTTTAAACTGCTACCCACAGGAGACCCTCTTTCCCACAAATATTTCTTTACATATAATTTCAAGTTTCTCTTTACTTAAATCTACTAACCATCTCATATGTGAGTATGTGTCTCTAAGTACAGATGGGTTCATGTCAAAATAAAAAAAAACAAGTCTCACTGTGCTGTGGTGTTGCTTGTTTTATTTGAAAATTCAACAGCTATAAAAACACTTACAGGTAATTTCTGAAGCAATATAAATACATAATCAACAACAGACGGAAAGTTTTCTAAGCAATAATCACAAAGTCATAGTGACATGAGGGGAAAATGTCTTGCAATTTATTTCTTTGACATATAAATTCTAATCTAAAAAGCTAATCTCCTTACTGCAGGAAGGTGAAACATTTGAGGCACTACGTTCTCCATTGACTGCACTGGTGATGATAAAAACTTTGACCAAACATTTCTATACGACTGAAAGATTCCTAATACATTTGCAGTGTGGGCTCTGAAAGTTAAATGTACAGCATTTCATGCTCCTGCGGAAGGAGGGCTGTTCATTCAAGCAGAAATGTGACAACCCCTTTTCTACTACACGGGCTTCCATTACATTAAAGGGCACTGCAGAAAAAGCCAATGAGAGGGCCGGGGTCCTGCACGGGGGCCACCACTTCTCTCCACTTATTGCTGCACATGTGCCAGATCATTACTGCAACATGCCCCATTATTAGAGGCTTAATGACGCCTTTAAAGTGGAAGATATCGCCTTGATGTTACAACTCAGTGAAAGGAGATGAGAACTGAAGAGACGCCAGATCTCTTCAGCACCTCCGATAAATCTAAATCAGAATAATTAAAGGTGACTTATTTTTGTAGAAATTCAACCTGAAAAGAAGCTGATGCTGTGAAATAATTCCTTGATTACTTCCAGTTTTGCAACACAGCATTTGTTATTACAGGCAGTGGCATTTGAACTGACCTAACAGCACAGTAAAGTGACAGTATGTGAAGCTAGCACTGAGCCTCAAGTGTAGAAACAAAGTCTGAAGGATAGAAAAACAACAACGAAGACAGAGCTGGACTCTGTGTGTGGCTGGAAAGAGGGGGTGTCGTGTGTCAGACGGCAGAAAAAGGGTAAAGAGGAGGTGGAGGGAGATGTGCTCCTTCCTCTGAAGATGTAGCCGGCTCTCTCACACTGGAGCAAAAGCATGGCTTTTGCACAGGGGCTTATCCTTCTTGGAGTAGAACGTCTTACCCTCCAGGTTGATTTGGCAGAGCTTTAAAGATGAAAGAAGACAGACAGAGAGACAGATTGAGAAACCAGGGCAGAGAAGATATCAGACTTCACCAGCGTTGATGTGAATTTGCACACTTTTCCACTGGCCGGAACAGGCTGGCATTATCCAGCCCACTGGATTCACTCTCTGTTTTTTCTTGACAAAACGAGGGAGATTTGGAGACAGACAGCCAGTGATGGGTTAAAAGACAGAAAGTGAAGGGGGGAGCTTGAGGGTAAGAGATGAAGGCAGATTGTTCAGGTGTCTTTGTGCTGGGACAGACACGAGATATGGGCCAAAGAGAGCACACGAGAAGCCAAATCAATCAAAATGACTTACAGCACAGACGAAGCACGTGTCATGCCAGCTGTAGCCCAAGGCCTCCAGAAAACGATCACCAGCATCAATCTTAAAGTCGCAGCCGTGACATTTGGTGCCGAACATCTTCTCGTAGTCTGGTGGAGGGAAAAAAGCAGCAGCGAGATGAGAGAGGAAATATGAGAACAATCTAATCTAAGAGATCTTTGTCGGCTCGGCACGTCAACAGGCTGAGCTTCAGTGAAAAACTGAAAGTTTCAGCTGTTGGGCGTGAGCAGAATCTCACTAGAATATTACTCAGGGGGACTAAATGAAGGCAATAACGATGCGTGAAGCGGAGAACATGCCGAACACCGGCTCCTCTCCTCAATGTCCGTTTGATAAGGCAGCTGTTTGAGATATTTGTGCAGTGTCAGGACCTTTCCACGGTGTAAGGGAGGGATTAGGATGAGGGGAAATTGCTCCTGATACTCAAATGGATTTGCCAGTCTCTTTCATCACAAGGACTCAGGAGAAGTGTCAGGTTATAATGCCACTTCTCGGGAGTTAGTGGCGGAGAGCTGTACAATCCCTGCAAGATGCTGAGGCAGCAGAATGTTTATCAGAGCTAAAGGCATTATTCAGAGTACCGGCACTGTGGTTCGCAGCCTCGCCTCTGATAAAGCAGCGGCGCGCGGCAGAGCCTCGGCAGCGAGGAAGGCGCACGTTGCCCTGCTAAATCATTTACGGCATAATAGAGCTGCGCATACCATTGGTAAAAGCCAACGTGGAAATGTACGGAGCAAACTGGAGCTGAACAGATTACAGCAGATGAAAACATCACGCTCTGTGATTGACTGTGGTCTGCAGAGCCACACTCACAAAACCTCCCAGCAATGCTGCAACAATGCTTCACAAAACTGTCTCAAATAGCCTGATATATTTTTTAAAAATCAATTTATAAATGATGTTTGAAGAAAAGCAGAAGAGCTAAACTGCAGCGAGCCAGTATTTACAAAGGTTTCTCTTTTCTGTAGCTTCTGTTAACTATCAAGGACTAAAAAGACAAGACATCCATCACAATCATAACGCTGTGTGGTGGGCTGTCACTGCCCCCTCTCTTCACAAATGTACTTACAGCCTCTGCAGGATTTACAATAAATATGTAAGGCTGGAGCCATGCGTGAAGTTACAGGGCCTCTTACATGGGTTGAGATGTTTGCCGGTTGTCAGTGGAACCAATCGATCTGTACACTCGGATACTGAGCGTGCTTTTTCCTTTGCCAGTGTTTCGTATTTTCTGCTCAAGCGTCACCGTTAAATAGCGTCTGGCTTTCTCTCAGGTTGGGAATTTGACTGAGTATCACAGCTCGAGTTTCTGTGGACGTCACTGTGTTTGAAACAGGTGACAGCCAACTGCGACTATCGGGACTTTTCCGTTTACCCCTGCAGCTTCTCTGAAAGCAACACAGACTTTGTTTTATATAAAGCCTCTGTCATCACAGCAATGCTGTCATCTCTTCATAAAGAGCCAACAACACACATTAAAATAAAAATCTGTTTAAAAGAAAATATAATAAAATCAAGATTTGATCCCTTCTAATGTTTTTCTATGGTATTTGATGTCATAAAGACATATCACAGGGCGAATAAGCTGTTAGTTAGACAGTAAAAGTGATCCGGTGCTGCACCGAGTGAAGCAGTGTTGGCTGAGAGTTTGTTGATCCCGCTGCTTTTAAAGATGCAGCATACGACCTTAAAATGTCACACCAGAGCAGCAGATTGTCTGATCAGAACAAATAGAGCCAAAACTGAGAGCAAAACTTTATTAAGTCACTATTAAGTGTTTGAGTGAAGGTGAGAGCAAATTTATTTCCTCGGACAAAACCTTCCATATGTCATTTTGATTATTCATGATGCAGGATTTCATCACACAGCCAAACAAAACATTCAGTCAGGACTGAGAAAAAGATTTTCTCTGTAATTACTGAGACTATTTGGATTATTATAGTTGAGCATTTAGCATGACACCTGCTGCAGACAGCTAGCTGCTACTCGCCACCTAAAGCTGCTCAATCCCAAAAAATTAACAGCTGATGATGCAAACTTTTCATATAGAGTTCACAAATCGTCTCAGTGGAGGAACAAATTGCTGCTCAGGCTTTCATTCATTCTCATTGTTTTTTTAGTGGGTTTCTATAAAGGTTATTTTGTAAGTTAGGGATATGTTGCATATGTCACCTTTCTCACAGTAGGGTTCCCCCTCCTCCATGTAAAAGGCTTGGTTCCTTATAGGGTTCTTGCATGCTGCACACTTGAAACACTGAACGTGGTAGGTCATCTTCAGAGCATGCATGATCTCCTGATAACAGAAAGAAAAGGGACACATTTTGGTTCAATTTCTGCACATCTTTGTGTGTACCGTTTATTTAGTTTTAAACAGAAACTAACGGAGCCCTTTGCTCTGAAACAGAAGTTTTAATAACAAATTAAAAAGTTTTGTTTTCATTTTGATGGACATGCTAAGGCCGCTCATACCCCTGCGATCTTCTTCTTGCACTTGGCACAGTTAGGAGCGTATCGGTTATCGTGGCACTTTGTACAGTAGACGGACCCCCTTTCCTCAAAGAAGCCTCCCTCCTCCAGAACCACCTTACACTGAGAGCATGTAAACTCTTCCGGGTGCCAAGAACGTCCCAGAGCCACCAGGTACCGCCCCCTGCAAAACGCACATTTAGCACATCCAAGTCAGTGTTGAAGTCTGCTGATATAGACGGCTCTAACAATGGCAAAGCAGGAAACACACTCTGACCCATTTGTGATGTGCAAACAAAAACTGGAAATGTGTTTTTAGCTTTCTTAGAGCTTTGTGCTCGCCACAGTGATCAGACGGAGAACTAAGGCTTCTCTTTATCAGAGGAATGAGCGGTTAAAGCCGGTCCTCTTGGGTAAAAGATGTCTCCAGACTGTGTGTGTTTGCAGCCGACATGCATTCTGTCGCTGTGAATATTAAACATGTTCAAATACGCATGAGCTCTGAAAGGAGCAAACAAAGACATTACTGCAGAAAAACCAATGGATGAGCAAGGCGCCGTCTCACCTGATGATTTTGTTACATGCACCACATACTGGGGTCCTCCCGCTGTCCTCGGGCGCCTGCTGGGCCGCCTGCAGGATGGAGCTGCGGTTCTGCATTGGTGTGGGCTGCACAGGCTGCTGGTGCTGGGTCACGACAGTGCTGGTCTTATCCGGGCGAAAGCGGTTAGCAAAGTTAGGGTCCGTGACCCACGGCGGGCGGCAGGAAGGACCGGAGCTTCCTGCACCGGCAGCTCCAGTTTTAGAGCCTGAGCCAGAAGGAGGGAGAGTTTTAAAGAGAGTTTTACAGCTTTTCCATACACGTCCCCCCACCCTCCCAATGTCCTGCATCGGCCTTTTGTGTCTCAGTCCCGCTGCTGATGTTCACGTATTGACAGTCGAGGATAAGTATCTATTAGCACAAGCTCGACTAGATGCTGCTGGGGTTCGTTTTACGCATCAGCAGGAGCGGAAACTCACCATCTGGTTTATCTGCAGTCTGGGCCTTGGCAGGAGAGGAAGTTGGCTCAAGGCTGTGGGGAAAGAATGACTAATTAGAAAAGATACAAACGACTACACCTCAGTAACCATGGTTACTTCTCAAAATGTCATGTTTGGATATCAGCTTTCATGCTCATCTCAATTGGACCACAAATCGCCTTCTGTGTGGATGTTTCTGAGCATCAGTATCAACAGGATCCCAACAGCTGGAGCAAAACAAGAGCGTTTGCTGCTGCGCATTTAGATCAATTTCAAAGAAAAGTCACTTTAATTGAATTTTCTTTTGTAGTGATGCAACATAGAGGGCCGCTTCAATCAGCGAGAGACGCCTGCAGACTATTTTACATGATTAAAAGAGGTTTTGGTGTCAAAAACCAATACGACTCAATAACCAATGCTGAACAACAGATAAACACATCGGCTTTGCATGAAAACGGTTCAAGAGCCTTTTCACTAATGAGAGCATTAAGAAACCTGAACATCTTCCTCGATTGACTGACAGTCACAGGCAAAATGAGGAAAAGAGGCTCATCACAAGTGTTTTGCTGTCAAATTGAGACGCAGAAGAGTTTGCTTTGAGCCTGAATGTGTAGAAGTGTTGAAAATAAAGAGTTTTCTTCATGTCAAAGTTCTGTTTCCCCAAGCAAGCGTCACTATATTGAGAAAATCTTCAAACCATGAGCGAGAGAGAAAAACAACTTCTGAAGCAAGACAGGGAGCTCTGGAGACGTTTTATCTTGAGAAAATTTTTTTAAAAAAGATATACATGACATCCCCTAAGGCATCACTCATGTTTGCATCATCATCTGTGCCATCGAATACGCTAATGAAAGATGATGAAATCACATCTCATTTGCTAAGAAAAAGAGAATCTTAAATGACTTAGCCTGCAAAGAGCCCGTTGTGCAGTTTATATCAGATTAAGTCTCGCAGATCAATTCTACCTGATGTGTCTAAACAGGCGGGAGGAAAAAGTTGCAGACTAAAAGCTGGGTGCAATGCGGCATGAATAATAAAAATACTTTCCCAAACAGCATAGTAGTAAATCCCTTCACAACAGGCAGAATGCTGCTTGTAGGGTGGATGAGGGGGGACAGAAAGAAAATGCAGCAAACTGGAGTGAAAATGCAGCCAGATGAGAAGGATCTGTGGTGTCTGGGTTAAACGAAGGGCAGAACCCGTTTTGGTGAGGTTCACATACACACACCGGGTCAGCTGGCCTCTGCTCTGCACACTGCCAAGCCCGCCTTTTGGGACTCCACCTAACAACTCACAAAACAGCATCCTCGTCAACATCACGATCCCGGCTACACTTCCCCGCCGAGCTGGCCTACATGGCAGCAAGCCAGAGTTTATGAGGTTTCATGCACTTTACTGCAGCGAAGGTTGCAGGTGCAAACTGGTGCATCCATTTCCACGGCTTCCTCCCACCTGGAGCGATCTGGTTTGTGTTTCTTTTTTTTTCGCTGCTCCCCGCTGTCCTCTGATCAGCCCGAGGAGAGACGGGATGCCGGTACATGAACCCTACATCAGACACGATGTAAAAAGACTTTGTTTTTGACTTGGAATGTTTCCTTTTGCTCTTCCTGTTCGCTTTTTTGCACCTGTGATTTCAGATTCACCTCTGCTGCCTAGCTTCCCCTCCTGTGGGATGCAACGAGCTGAGCAATGAGCAAAGCAGAGGAGTTTGTTGGCAGCTCGGCATCCGCTAGAGGAAGACGATGTTTTGATTTCCAATGGAGCAAGTATCCACTGACACGCGTCATCCTAAACTCTGTGAGGAGGTAAAAGACGACGCAGCTTTGCAAGAGTCTGAATATAAACATGGCAAAAAGGGCAGAGAGGCTGTGTCTCTGCTGGCACACTTGTTGACGTGTGTATTAGAAGAACATTTTTCACCATTTTCTAATCCTTTTTCTTCACATGACCCTGCAAATTATTCTCTACATGGATGTCCCCTACTAACAAATTTATTTTTCAGTCATAAGTTCCCGTTTTATCTTCCTGTATGTGAGGGAAATTCCCTTTTCCCTCATTTTAATGTAATTTACCAATTTCATTGCATTAAAGTAAGAGAGAACATTTCTTTCAGCCCTTCTCCTCAGTTTCATTTTTACCAGTCCAGTTTCTAATAATGCATTCCTACAAGGGTTTGGCAGTATCACTTACATCTTCTAACCAGAGGCGTTTTTAGCATCTTGAAACATTTGGAGCACCGCCCACTCAGTTGACATCTTCTGAAGAAATAAGATATATACTTCTGACAGTAGGCTTTGTGAAATCTCAAAAACCGACCGAACTTGTTTTCACGGCTTCTACCTCGATGGTACGAAAAGAAATCCTTTTTAACTCCAAACCCACCAAATCTTGAATTAGCAGACAGGTCCAAACAAGAAGGTGCATTCTTTTATTCATTATTTTTTGGAAGATTAAGGGCTATTCATTAAACATTGAGCGCTGTAGCCTCTTAAGTCCAGGTTTAAATAATCCAGTGCTTTCAGGAACTACTTCTTTTTCCGTTAGTCATCTGAAAAAAAAGTCCTTCTATCTTGTCCATGGACACATTTGTGGAATAACTCCCAGAAGCCCATCTCCTTGCAAGTTTTTTTTTTTATTTTTTTTACACACCTTGAAATCATGTACAGGATTCTTAAACACTGTTGCTGGTAGAATAAATAAATAGATGACTAAATTCTATGTAGATGCTCTCTATTTGGTGCAAGGCCGCTGCATTGCACCAACTACTTTGATGAAACATGAATAAGGTACTGTTGATCTTTTTTATTACACTCTAAACAGTCTAGGATATGTTTATTTCAGGCAGGAGCAAAGGACAAGAAGCTGCAGATACTCATTGTTCACCTCCACCCTTTATGGAATGTGTATTACTTCATGTGTGTACCCATTTGTTGTTTTTATGCTTGACTGCACAACAATTTTCTCTCTGAGGCAATAAAAGTAAACCTTGAACCCTGATCTCTGAGAAAATACCCGAATAAATCGAACATGCATGATTGCAGAGGAAGTCCCGCTTCTGCATAATCATTTTTTGTTCAGTGCGCTGGTTAAGTAAAGCAACGGTGGTGACTCAGATGCAGATTAACAGAGGCAAAACTGTCAGTTGTGGAGAGAAAAATCCTTCAGAGACTGCATGTAGAGTAAACAAGATGAAAAACAGAGAAGAAAGGACAGAAGAACATGAGTGGCTTTTTTAAGATTTTTTATATTTTAGGTATTAGTGGTCACAGCAGAAAAAAAACAAGGCAAAGACTTGTCTTCCTTTTCTTTCTTTTACATTTTGAGATGCCTATTAGATGAAGAGAAAATGAAAACTCAAGGATAAAGAGCTTAATAAATGTAAACAAGCAGAAAGAGACAGATCAAAGGAGGGCCTAAACTTCACCATTAAGAAGAATTCCCACCAGTTTACTCCAAGTAATGCAGCGTGAAATGGAAAACAATCCTCAAGTTAGAAATACAGAGGGAGATCTAACACTTAGGCTCAGTATGCAAGGTTCCACTTTGGGCTTTGTCATTAAGGCTATGCTTCTTTTTCGGTTTGTTTTTCCTTTGTTTCCCCACATTTCTTTTATTTTTTCCACCCATGTGAAAGGTGAATTTCTTAACTGCCATTAGTCATTCGGCTATCTTCGTCGTCTTTGTCACGCAGTCGTCGTGGTTATCGCTTGCAGGCTCTGCGTCCCGGGGCTGCTAGCTGCTCAGGATTTGATATTGAGGGCACGAGCAGACCTGTCGTGGTGCCAATCCCTCAGACGGGCGTAGCGAGGACTCTGAATCTCAGTGAGGAATTTTTCCCTGACCGCAGGCAACACAGATATGAAACAGAGAGAGACAAGGAGGAAATAGATTGCAGGGGAGAGAATAAATGAAATGAGCAAAAGAGCAGAAAGTGGGGTAAAGTGTGCAATTTGACAAGATGACAGGGCAGCAAAAAAAAAAAAGTAATACGGGCAGAAAACATCAGACAGAAAAATCATACCAGGTCTATAAACCTAATATTTTACAAATACAACCATAAAAAATGAAGAGAAACTGAACTATTTAAGATGTACTTATTTGTATTCTCGCAGAGTCGGATGAGAAGCCTTGATCGTTTTTTTATTATATTATATGGTTATTATTACGTTAACTGGCTTAAAGTTGCAGCTTCATATTAAAGAAACACTGAAAAAAGGTGAATCGGTTTTTGTTCAAGGTAACAAAAACATCATACAGTGATGAAATCAACACTTTCCTTTAGTTATGCACAAATATTGCCTACACCTTTAATATTCACTTGTAGAACTTTAATAAAAATGTAAATAAAGAAAATCAAGATGCATAATTTTAACAAATATCATAATTTGTCCTTTATTTTTTCTGGAAAATTGTAAAAAAAAAAAAAATCATATTTTGAGTTTTACAAGTATATTACACTCTCTGTTCCTGATTATTTGGCTGGAGAAATTGCTGGTGTTTCTTCTGGTTTCCCTACATCGTTTTATGGCCAAAACTCTACTTAAGTGATTCTAAAATGAGGCTATATTGTGTGTCTAAAGTCAGGATCTTGCTAAATGACTAATTCACTGCTGATTAATTTCAAAGACAGAAATACTCGTGTTTTGGGGCTTTTTTCTTTGTTATTTTTAAGCCATCTTGTCCCAAATGTTGCAAAATACGCCTAAACCATAATTATACTGCTACCATTTTTCCAAGATTCTTATGCATCAATTCAGCATTTTTCCTCCATCCAAACATCCTTCTTGTGTGTTGGCGACTATAGAGTGATGACAGAGTGATGTTCTTTTTTAATGTGTTTTTTTTTTTTCCTTTAGATGAAATGCCATGCACAGCTTTCTTATTTCAACTTTGGATGCCAGACTGGAAAACATGAGGACTTTGTCTTATTTCATCTCTTGGACTGATAGTTGTTGGTCTGGACTCCTATGAAGTGCAACAACTATCCTGAATGTCTTCCCCCTTGATCAATTTTTTTCTGTATTTATGGAGTTGGACATTTTCAGATAATTTTGTAATATTTTCTTTTCTAATTTTTTTGTTCCCATCTTTGAAGTAAAATATCTTCTCCTGTGTTTCACAGAGCTTTTTGCACCAGTGTCTCTCATCTGTTTAATGTTTAAAAGAAAAGACTGAAGAGTAAATATGCTTTGAGCGTTTCTTTTGTTGATCTAACTACATCATTCCATTTACGGTCTTCATACTGAACTGGGTTAACTGGCCTCTGGTTGTAGCTACATAATTAAGATTAAGGCAAGAGAGTGCCTTTTACAGCCTCATAAACTTGTTAGCAGAAAATGAAATGCATAAAAACTTCACTGCATGATGTCATCATACAACCAAACCTTGCAGTAATGCTCACGACACACACACACACACACACACACACACAGTGATATGCCATGCCAGTGTTTTACAGGGAAAAAAAAGATTCATAAACATAGATCATTCCTTAAAGAATAATAATAAAAAACTTTTCAAACTGAAGTTTCTGAAACTAAAAATAAAACACGTGCACAAACACAAATACTGGTGATTCTTCAAACTCAATATCTTTTACCTTGACCTTTTCATAGTTTCATCATCTGGGTCCTGCACTGAAAGATCCAGGAGAGACGTCTGTTACCAGATAGTCTCACTGGTTAATGAGGTACCACACACCCACAGCACCCGGCAAATTACATAACTAAAAAGGTGAAGAAAAGTACAGTAACCACTATATGTGTGCTTTTATGTCCCTTGTCTAACTGATTTCCGCGCTGGTGACGGCTGAGAGGGAAAACTGCATGAAAAAGCTGCCCAGCTGTTACTGAAGACAGCCGCCATCTGAAAACTGAGACACAGCTGCACATGAGAAACCGGTTATCCACCTTTCTGTGTCACTCACTCAGCTGTCGCTCTCTCTGAGAATTGCTATGATCACATCATATCAGAGTACAGCAAGACCCCCTCCCAATTCCTACACATCAATCTCCCCATTATTGCCAGCTCAGGCCGACTTACTGAAGTCGGTGCCTGTGAGCTGGGCCAGGATGCGGAAGGAGCGGGACTGGGTGGTACCGGTGCGGGGCTGCCAGTCCTCGGTGTCCTGGATCAGCCTCTTCTTGCTCCGATCGTTGGGGATAAAACAGGGCACGTTCTCCACCCTGAGGCTGTGCCTGCACACACACCCAGCAGCAGCACACGCCAGGCTCGGTTAACACAATCCCATCTGCTGTGGGGGCTACCCACTCACAGCAACCCCGCTAATCAGGTGACCTTAAAAATAAAGACACCCTGAACAGATCGTGCAGTGATCGAGGCTTCGCATCAACGCCATGCAACAGGAGAACTAATCCATTCATTAACCGGCATTTTACACGGGCGAACAGTATAAATGGACATTAATACACTGGAGACCACATTTATTACTGTTGCAGGAGTAAATGGTAGAAAAGCTGATAGACTTCTGCTTGTAGGGGGGGAAAAAACTAAATTTATTGTTGAGAAGATACTCAAGCAGCACAAGAAGCGCAGTTTCTTTTCAGATGCCGCTTTTTCAACTCAGCTCAAGGTTAACTGCAGCATGCATCAAGTAGAAAAGAAGGGATGAATGCTCTCTAATAAACTGCCATCTCTGGTCTGCAAAGCCAAATCACTAAATCTACCAAAGAGCATCAGCTCCTCGCTTTCTTTTCATCCTTTCATACATGGTCACAGCCTGACCATAAAAAGCTGCTAAGCTGACAACGCGGCCAGCATGCAGCTGCCCCTTACTTGGACTGTTGGTAGATATCATCATAATAAGTAGCTTCACCCCTGTGAAACACACCAAAGACCAAATAAAGACTGTGTACGAGGTAAGTAAAAATAAAAAAAATTTAAAAAGATGTAGGGGTGTTGAATTAAAAGAAGATTTTAATGAATAAATAACTAGAGATTCAATAATAAATCTGTTTGCTCAGACTGGAAGATGAAATAGTCCAAAACAAAGAATGCGATGTCTGAATGGCAATTCAACAGGCAAACAAAACCTGGGAAGAAAAAAAAAAGATAATATTTTATGCTGAACTAAAAATGAGAGAGAAATCTACTAACTTGTCAAGGTTTTCCATCTGTGGAGTTAAAAGAAAGGAGGAAAACACAAAGTGAGACAAAGAGGTCAGAGCTCAGCTTGGGGGAGAAGAAGAAACAGAACACATCAATATGTGACAAAGGTTGGACACAACAAAAAAAATCGCTAAAAAAAAGCAAAATGCAGACAGCAGGCATGAGGTGACACGAGACGTGCTGTTATTGTCAACAAGCTCTGTGAGAGAAAGCGAGCATTGTCTGTCAAGTCATCTGCCGTCACCCCGACCCAAAATGACTCAGTAGACCCACACAAAACCTTTGCTGTTGCTCTCCTTCTTCCCCTCTGCACAAATACTTTAGAGTTATGTAAATGGATGCAGTTTGTACCAAAAAAAGATACCCGCTTCATAATTTCCGCGCAACTGCACTTACTCGAACCCTTGTTGTCCTTCAATGCCCTGTTAATAATGATAAATGTTACGGTTGCGATGGGCTGTCAGTGTAATCCCTCCACGAATACCATTACATATCACACAAACTGCTTTAACATGTCACGCCTGGAAACATTAGACAAGTGCCGTTGCCACTGCTTTATGTGGAGAATAAAAAGGAAAGAAAAATCTTCAAAACTCTGGGCTCAAAGTTTTGATGATGCTCTCTTCTTTTCTAAGAGTATATTAGAAAATCTGCAGAAAGACTGTAGAGTGGGCAAATAAAAGCTGTGCGTGAACTCGGCACGATTTATGAATGAACCTAAATACAGCGACAGACCACATCTCACTATCCACTGCAGACGGAGCACTACCATTACCCAAATTACAGGAAGGGGCCTGGCTTATCCTTCAAGGATTACAAAAGCCATACGGCCACTTTCTGTATTGGTTAAAAGATGTCTGCCCCAAGAACCTGAGGGAATCTGAAAACAGACACACCAACACACAGATCAAATTTGAACACCAAGGATTAGATATTTCCATCTGGTAAGATGTCATCCCTCCTCCCAAAAGAAAAAATCTTATTTTATTTTAAAATCATAAAAAAACACAATGAACTAGAAGTTTTTTTATAATAATCTAACAACATGGCTCCATATAGGGACTTTTATCTGATGTGACTACATTTACTCCCCTATAAATAAAACGTATAATGCTTTGATTGGCTCAAAGAGGGGAATACTTCAAACATGCTGAAACATTTTGTTGAAGTATTACATAAAACGATTAGTTTAAGTAAAGGATAATGCCCAACAAGCTGTCCATTATCAGAACCGTCCGACACGACGCAGAGTCGGCAAAGTCGAATTAACTTTGTTTTTATTTTTTTATTGGGGGACAACAGATGGAAATTAGCTAAATCTGGCATGTTTACAACCATGTGGTTGTTCATTAATATGCACTGTTCCTTTACAAATAAATAAATTCATTCATTCAAGTTCATTCATTTCCCATAATGCATATACCAGGGTCCCTCACGAAGGAAATAACTATTAAATCAATTATTAATTTGTTACTGTTGTTTTTTACCATTAAAATTGTACGTTTTTCACAAGAAGTGACTGAGCGGACTGTTAATTATCTCTCGTTGTGACATGGCGCCATGGCAACCGGCTCTGGTCACAGCACCAGCAGCTCGGTCGGTTGCAGCTGTCATACTATTGCAAGAAATCACATTTGATGGTGAAAAGTGACAGGAAATACTGAATGTCCATGTCAATACATTACCTTGAATCAAAGAGGCTCTATGCAACACTGTCATAGCCACAAAGCTACTTGGAAGTAATTATTTTACTTGACTGACCCATTGTGGTGAAAAAGCTGACATTTCCTTCTCCATCGCGTCTACCTATGCACAAAACCCCGCCTACAGTTTTGGCCAGTGATGCTCGCTTTTGTTTTGGTCTGGAAGTCTCAAGATACACAAGACTACCTCTATACAAAAGGTCGTATCCGCTTGGACAGATATGCACATTTCATCTGAGATTAGTTTTTTGCTTTTATACTGCTTTGATAACTACTTTTACTATATACCTTTGAAGCTATGGTGACTCGCCGTCACCTGTTCAAAACAAATCGCAAGTTGCCTCTGCTTCACGACATTCTTCTTCATCTGTTGCCTATTTTCACTATCGAGCTCCCCCTACAGCTTTGGGGTGCGCAATGCATGGTAAACAAACCCATAGTTACTGAGATCTGCTTTAAAGTCCCGCCTAAAACCAAAGCCATTTGGTCTACAGTATAATCAATCGTTAAAGAACCGAATCGTAAAGTGATATCAGTAATGGATGTCACTAGATTCTTAACAATCCCATCCCTTGTGAAGAGTGTGTCCATGCTGATTAGAACTCCCGCTTCTGTTTTCCCACATTTTGCTGCCTACTTATAATGTTAATAAATTTCTCAATATTCTGCACACATCCTCTGACATTCAAGTATGAAAATGTCAGAGACATACCTGTTCAAAATGCAGTTTTAACGCAATTTTCCAGCGAGATTCAACACAAAAGCTTAATGTATGGTGATTACATGTAATGCTGGAGGCTCCTTCCTCATTTCAGAGACATTAAATTTGGCTTGGATTCATTTACATTCACCTAATTTTTTTTCTAATTTTCCCCGAACTTCACACATCCATCAATGATCCAGCAATCTGCCAGTAATGCTTGCCCAATCAGCATTTAATGACCCATATTTTCCACTAACGGGGGTGTAAATCTGAAGTTTCAGTCATGTATTCATATTATTTATATATATATATATATATATATATATATATATATATATATATAATGTTATAGTATATATCACATTAACAAAAAGTCATTAAGTTTTTCTCTTCTGTGACTCTGCATCCATTATCCATGTTCATCATATCTATAATGTTTTTTTGTCTGTGATGTAATGTTGGCAGAATTCAGTAGCAGTGACTGGACGTAATTCTTTTACATTCTGATGGGATTATGTTACCTTTTAAATGAAGAGCCAGAATAACCAGACTTCAAAAACACCATTAAAAAGACATTAGTTGCATAGCAGCTTGAAAGGGAAATAGTGTTTATTTTTCCACCTACCCATTCTGCGGCTGTTCTGTGCTGGCAGGGCCCTGTGAGTTCGGAGTGTTAAGTTTAGGTGAGTAGGCCACAGGTTTAATAACAGGTCCTGAGTTGGCACTACCAGCACCACCTGCTGTAAATGGCCTCGCCATCTTGTTAATGGTTGTGCTTGGGGCAAAGGAGTATTTTGGAACAGGAGCCGTAGTATGCGAGTCCTGTGGGGGTGTTGAAGAGGGAGACAATGCAGCACAGGGCACAACATGCAGTTACACATCTCTCACACACACACATACAAAAGTTCTGCTGTTGCACAATCCCCAGCCTTCCCAGTCTCTTACAGCAAATGATTACAGCGTGCTGTAGTAGCAGCTCTAAGAAAGCCTGCAGGCTTTTCTCTACTCGCAGAAGAAAAGCTAAGAAGTGTGAACGCTGCTATTTTACTTGTGTTGGCACTCATCCAGCGACTGGCGAAAGTAATCTGCTGCAGCAGTTAAAATGCCCAAAGTGAGAAACTGTCATGTATTACTGACATCCATCACTAATGAGATTTCTCACTGAGCATTATGTCTCGACTATAACAGTACATCAACTACAAAGGAGCGGATTCTTTGTGTCTGCATGTGCCAGCTGCTTTACTAATAACAGGGTAGGGAACAAAGAAGGTCATGACACCATCATACTTTGAAAAGTACAATCAATTGGGCAAGAAGCTGGCACAAATCTTGACGGGGAAACTGGACGCATCAGAAATGGCCTGGTTTCAGAGAATGTGCAAAGCAGAACAAGAGAAACTACAAGAAATTCTAAAAATAACATTCAAAACACGATCTGGCAAACAAGTAATGCAGCGACTCAACAGTGTTTGGCTAGTGCACAGTTAAGAGACTATCCAGGTTATTCAGATTAATTCAAACACAAAGTGATAGAACACACCATTCCAGCCAACAGTGAGTAGGGATTAAAGGACATTTCCAAGTCTAAGTCACTGTAGTTTGGCACCACGACACAATGAATTATCCAGGTAAGCTCACAGCTTCAGACAAACACAGCCTTACCTTGTGGTCTTGGCCCGCTTTGAAAGCTCTACGAAGAGAGAAAAGATGTGCAGTAATTAGAAAAATGGACATGCTATAAAGTTACGCTGCAGCACTAAAACTGTTGACAGGTAAAGTCATTAACATTGAACAGTTTGTGCAAAATCCAAAAGGCTTGCTGGTAATTTTTCCTTTTGATAATAATGTAGATGTTAATCCAGTTTTAGTTACAGAAAGAGTTAATCTAGCAGTATGTGGGATAATAATCAGAGAGTGGTAAATGCTGGTCAAAGCAAAAGTTTATTTTTTAGTATGACAAATAAGATCAACACTAATAATTTAACAATAGAAAAACTGAATACATGAAAAGACAGAAAAACCCTACAATAATCTTCCTTCAGGGATGAGTCGCTTATATTAATTATAATATTTTTTTAATACTAAGACAACAACTAATAATAAAAATGATAGTAATATATATAATAATGACAATATTAATAATAAATGTAATATTAATAATAATATAAGACTAAAATAAAAACTAATATAATGCAAGATGCTTTAAGAGGGACTTGTACTTGTTTTATTCCTATAAAGTGTAACTTATTATTAGCATTATTGTATTATATATTTTCTAATTAGATGTTTTGCATTATACTAATGCCATTCATAGAGAACCAAAAGAAAATGAGTTTTTCACTGCTTCAGAAAACTGCTTTCCTTGATCTATAATAAAATGGGACAAAATGTCATCTTTGTTTTTTGTAATCAAGCATGTGGTTCAGATAACAGAGATGAAATGCTCTTGTTTACATTGGTGATGCCCTGAGGACTCCGGCTTATGTGTTAGTCTCAAAACAAGGCAAATTGGCAAAACAATACAAAAGGATATGATGGTAGAAACTTCCTAAAAGAAAATATTTACCCACAAAAACGACTGCAAATGTCATATCAATGTACTCATCTTCAGCCTAATCCCAGGACTCGCATTACTGCGGTGCCTCTGCTGACTGGAGCAACACCATGAAAATATCTTTGCATATTAAACATGGAGACGCTCAGCTTTGTATTTACTCCCTGCATAAACAACGCCTGACCACTGCTTATATTCTAAACAAAGCTTTAACAGGGTTAAGTAAGAATGATCCAGCCCTGAAGTCGCCCGCATTGTTTGAGGCCACAACCACATACAAAACAATGGACATCGCTTCCTGCCACAGTGAGGAATGAATAACAGCTCCTGTCACCGCCTTGTCACTGATAAAGCAATGTTAAAGACAGGATGACAACAGCGCTGAACGATAGAGGAGCAAAGAGAAGGCATACTGACACGTCGGTATATGTCATACTTCTGCGAAGACAAATGAATGCGACATTTGAAGTGTGTGAGCTCAACTTAGCCCACAATTTGATGAGTCCAATGGAAGCAGAGCTATCAGGAATGCGTACGACGGCCGTTGTGCGACTGTATTTACTTTGGCACGCAGGAATAGGGATGATTGAATCGCTGCATCTTGGAAGAAATTTGTTTGCTGCGGCCGAGTTTGACCTGAACTGAATGTGAACACTGCATGAGATCATTTCCTACCTCATTTCATGGATCACTTACTTTAACTGAAGCATGCTTGGCTTTCAAGCTAATGTCAGAAATTTAAGCACAAAGAAATCTCCCATGATACTGAAATCAACTCTGCAAGCATCAAAACATAATCCAGCCGCGTCTCAGAAAGCCAATGACTGACACTGAAACAGACATTTGGACCTAATGTTTTCCTGCAGATGCTGCGTGATCTTCCTCTGAAGCCAAAGATCTATTATCTGTATGAAAAGAGACACTGAATGAAGTTTAAATCCTCACTATAAAAAAGACACAATATGATCATTGGTGCTGAACAAAATGAGACACTAAACCAAAGAAGAGATCATATCTCATCACCGTGCGGCTGTCCTCCTTACTTGACATAAAAACAGTGGATCGCAGCAAAGATACAAATAAATAAAACTGACGATAGCTCTATTTCAGGAAAACAACATTTGCTTTTCTTACAGGATAATAACAACAGGGCAGGAATAGATCAAGAGAGGAGACTGGGGATTTATTGGTAGGGAGTCACTGGTGCAAAAAAGAGGAGTGGAAGAATGTGAAATGTTTACCATTGCTGGAATCCGCAGGGAAATGAGAAATAGAGGAGGCAAACCACAGAATGAAGGGAAAATACGGCTGATGTTAAGCAAACAATCCAACTTATTTAAGATCCATCAACATATTCCCATACCCCCATGAAATAAAGCTGAAAGTAAAGAAAAATTAAATGAATCGCTAGGTTTAATAAAACAGATATTAAAAGCAAATTTGAAAGCTGAAATCAGGAAAAGTTAAAGACGAAAGCTTTCATAGCAAATGCAGGTAAACTGCAGAGTTTTATACACATGTCAGCTTCATGTTTCCCAGTTTCTGGCTGTAACAAGTCAAATTCTCACAACTGGAAATGGAGCAAAATGTAGTCCCATTGGATTTAATCATCAGGGCAGGGAAATCTATGATAAGAGCCTCTGAAGTGTTGAATGACACAGAGCAAAGTAGGATCTCTGAAATCTACCGACTATTTCTGCTTGCTAGAAAGACTGATATCCTGCAGCTGTGCTATCAAAGTAGGTTGGCAAAGAAGATGTGTTTAGAAGTTTAGGAGCACAGTCTCCTGGCAAATGACAATGAGGTGAACAAGATAACACAGCTTTTCTCTGATTACTTATAAAGGATAAAAAAAATCCAAATGAGTCCGCTGACAGCAGCAAGCTCATCTGTCTTACTTCACCAGTCAATACTTTCTCATTTTCTGAGGGTTTTAGCTACTTGAACGATTACATTTTATCTTTCTCAGAGTAAAGTCTTTCACGTTTCTAATCAACATGCTGATTAAACATTTTTTTTCAAAGCCACTTTGTCAAGAGCTGCTGGCGAGACTAAAGTGAGCAGGTATGAGTGCTGCCTGAAGTTATGCAGCAATAAACAAAAAAAAATATTTCTAGCCCACAGTTAACAGTGTTTTAATATAAAGGAAATATACTTTATTCCATTTGAAGTTGAAGCCAAGTGTATGGTTCCTTTGAAAATCATATAAATCTAGTTGAAAAAAAAGTGAAAGTTGTAAATTTTTACCAAGAAAATTCTCCTTTAAATATTTAGCTATAACACCAAGAAGATTAAACATGTTTTTCATCATATGAGTACTTTAAAACTGGAAACCTCAATATACAAATGAATACAAAATACACAAATACAAAAAAATATCCTACCCTCCCACTAATGAAGGAAAAAAAAAATCATCTGTCCCTGAAATGAGCTGAAACTGACAAAAGAAATAAATAAAAAAAAAAAAGGAAAATAATTACATTGTTTTTTAATTGTGGCTCAATAGAAATATTTTTTTAAAAACAATCAAAAAATATGAGAAATTAATATATGTAAATCACTCACTCATATGTAAATCACTTTTTATCTTTTTCTTTCAACTCATCTAAATTCAACTCATCTAAATTTAAAAAAAATTGTATTTTATTGAATTATCATTGTGCAAATTTATCATTAGTTTTTCAGTCTGCAGTTATTTGAATTACTATTAAGAATGTTTCCTTTTCTTTAATTAAATAATAAATATTTGTGCAACAGACCAGAGGGAAATACCTGTTCCTATAAACCAAACACATAACCAGCAAATATATACAGATGCTTCATAAATGGCAGGATGCTACCATGGGTTGTTATAATAATTGGGATTTTGGAATTACTTTTCACTAAATTCCAAATAAGCTGATAAGTATTTTTTTTTTATTATCCTACTGGATGAAAAAAAGTATATGGATAACTAAGGTTAGGACTGCTGAGTGAAATTTAAACCTAAACTCGTTGAAGCCTTAGGAAAGTAAAAAAGACTGTATATTAATAACCTTAATGCACTTTGCACCATATAGGGTATATTTCTAGGACCTTGTGATATATCATCCAGTCGAAAAAGGCAAAAGAAAAAAGAAAAAGGAGTATAAATGCTCTGTGGAGATTTATGCTGCTGTGAGCATGAGATAAAGGGAGCATTTTGTTGCATCATGCACCGCGAGGCGACTTACCTGCTGAGGGTCAGGGTGAGGGAATCTGTTGCTGCTCTGATCTTGTTTTGTGCCTCCACATGAGTCATATCCTCAGTATTGGTGTCACTGATGGAGACCACCCAGTCTCCCACCCCAACTCCCGCCTGAGCTGCCTTTCCACCTGGTGTAAGCTAGAAAGAAAACAAAAAAGGAATTAAGACCAAAGTAACAGGCCAATGTGAAACAGGCTTAACAGGGAGGTGACGGCAAGCACACAGTGGATCAAACAAATATGAGGTGCATCTTCAGGAATACACTGTGGGGTTTAATCCAAGTGAACAATTACATATCCATAAAGATATTATGACAATAAAGCCTAAAATACATTTTTTTAACTCAAAGAAGTTAGTTGATAGAGTTATAGACATAATTTTCAAAAGCAGCTGTAGTTCAAAATAATAAAAGGTTCTAAAATTAGTTTAATTGTCTTTGCATAATTACCTACCCAACAGAAATGATTGTTTTCCTTCCATTTTAGCACAACAACTTCTAAACTAGTGGAGAAGTTGCACTCTGGATTTACCACAAAATGGTTGATTGCTTTCCCCATTTATGGGCAGCAGAGTAAAACAAATAGCCACAGGAGTATCAGAGAGATCATGCATAATTTCTTTAGCAGTGATACTTTAAATTTGACCTAAAGAATAAACAAATGAACTGAAATTAAATAAATCATAACTTTCTCCAATGCTCTGACGAGGCATGCACAATATATCGCCGTTAGAATTGGTAGATGTTAGTCATTTTTTTAACATCAGTCCGATGAGTAAAACTCAACTAATGTTAATTAACAACTGATAATTATTTCCGGCTGTAGGTGTGTCAGGAAAAGGACCAGGGTTTGGCCATGCAGTATTTGTCTGGGCATGTAATAGTGAAAGTGATGCAACAGAGCATTGTCAGGTGATTAACTTAAGTATTTTTCGAAGCATTAAAAAAAAGATACTTGAAACTAGTATGAAATATTTGTAATGCTACGGGAAATCATTCAACACCACCAAGTGGATGTATCAACTGAAAAACCACAGTCCATAAGCTCAAAATGCCAGGAAGCTAACGCTGCTAGCATTAACTTTCCATTTGTACAGAATTTGATAATCTCAAACTTTAAAAGAATATTGGCCATAACAAAAACATTAATATTGATGCATCCCTAGTTTCAACTCATGAGACCAGAATTTACCACAGGAAAAGCAGTTCACCCTGTAGAAGAAGTGAACCTTAAAATATGCAGCAAAAAAGGAGGTTAAAAGTCTAAATAAATACACAAACTGACTCCGTGCAATAGTCAAGGCTGCAGTCATCAGGTCACGTCTTCAAAAGAAACACCAAAGCGTCTCAAGTACTTCAAACTCCCCGTCATTACTACACAACCTTACAGTACCTCATATATATCTCAACACACCAAAAGTCATGTTCAGTTGACTCTGCTGTAACGTCTGTTAACACCTAATAATTAACTCCCGGAGTCTGTGTCTGGGTCTCCTTCACTCAGCACCACCACCAGCACACATTATAAGGTTATCATGATGTCATCAGTCAGCAGCATTTGATTTACACAGATGGGGGGTGGGGGGGAGGATACTTGATAACTCCAGACAAGGACCATATGTTACCATTAGTCACATCGTTTACTGGAATCAACCATCTACCTCTTCCCACCCTGACAGGTAAGTCATAGACTGACAAGAGGATGACATCACCCTCTCTGCTCACGCCTGGCTGCAGGCACTATTAGTCAGAGCTGGAGTCTCAGATGGAGTCTTGTTACAGAAGAAAAACCTGACAGCCTGCACCATACTGGGAATAATGATGTTTTTTACATGTGAACATACGGCAATGTCCTCTACAAACACTAATATACAGAGCAGAGATGCTAGATTGTGAATAAAAGAGCTTAGTCAGCTTACCCATGCGGCTTAATGAAACCCAAGACCTGTGTCAAATACCCAAATAACTAGAAAACAAAGTGTGCAGCATCAGATAAGCCAGCGAGTGCCAGGATTTCTGGCAAAAAAAACCATTAGGATTACTCTCTGATGTCATGGATCCCTGCAAATGTTAGCTCATCAAAAGTTCAGAAGACTCAGCAGTTCAATAGTTTTCTGCCATGTTCAGCTAAGCCTTCGCACTTGCTGCTTTGATTCTGCACATTAAACATAAATACTTGCATGAGCGGGGGAGATAATGTGCGCTGTAAACTGATGACAGCTCAAGCTGAAAAGCTACTCGCCACTCCACAAAGACAACAATGTTTAAGCTGCTTTCGATTCAAAACATGGCAAAACTACAAATGGAAAGAAGTGCATTCCTCGGAGGCAATTTAAATAACACTTTATGGCCAAGTTCAAACATCACTTCAACTCCCTTTGATTTGCTCTCACTGGAAGAAATTAGACTAGGGTTAGGTAAGGTTTTTATTTCCCCTCCTCTCCAGTTTACAAAGCGCTTTAACAAGTTCTAACAGCCTTATCAGGAAAAACAAGTGTGACATGGAAACGTGATGCGTTCTTAAAGAGTCATGCCGGCAATAATAACCAATGTGATTTCATTACAGAGGGATCCACTCCTGTTTCCACTTATTTCTCTTCTACTTGATGCTAAAACTCAAGCATCTCCTCATTTTTTCATCAGTTTTAGCCACAAAAGTGTTGTCAAGGAGGCTACATTTGTTTAATGCCAACACTATGGATGACATTTACTCTCAGTTAAGATGAAAAGGGGATTATAATGTTAACCAGCACAGCAATATAGACACATATGCAGTGCCGGATCTGGGGAGAACCCCAGTTATTTCTCAAACCAATTACAGAGAGGCTCCATGCTAGATGAACTTTTAGCACTTCAGCGGGTTAGTGCCATGAGGATAGCAAACAGCTCTCTCTACCTCCATAAACAAAATTAAATGCATATATTTATGTGCTTGTGATGTTGATGGAGGCCGAGCACATTACGCAGACATGTCACACCTCACCAATACAAAAGATTTAAACTGCCTATATTACCCTAATTTACAGGATCATAATTATATTTTGGGCATCGACTAGAACAATCTCACATGATTTAATGCTCAGGAAATCACAGCAGCCGAGTCCTCTGAGCTATAAATGAGCCATTTCAAGCAGCGCAGGAGCAGCGTCTTCTGTAGAAGAGAATATCTTTCCTTTGGTATGAACTTTGAGCTTTGTACAGTAACACTGCAGAACTGTTACACACACACATACACACAGACAAATACACAAAAAGAAATAGTAAGACTCATCCCAAACGGGGAAATTTTAAAACCATGAAAACCACTTTGCATGGTTTGGTGGACATCTGGAGTACAAATATAACATTATAAGGTTTATAGATTGTGTATTAGGTGTGTGTGTGTGTGTGTGTTAGTTGTGTTGATGGACACAGACACCTGTGCTTCTGGCTCAGGTTCAGAGTGCAGCTGCTCCTTCACTTGAGAAGGCAGCAGTTAAAGTTGCTGCGCTCAGACCTTTGGTTGGGAAGGGGCGGACAGAAACCCTATACCTGCCTCCTCCTTCCCCCCAGCAGATTGTCAATACACAGAAGGACACTGGAAAACATGGACGCGCCTCACAAGAAGCGAGCATTTAGCAGACATGAGCAAGCATATCAACGGCCACTCCTTGTGTGTGCTTGTCATAAAAATAAAAAAAAAATCAGCTTCGTGCGTTATAGATTATCTTATGTAAATATGACAGGAATGGTCCTCACATTAATAGCAAAACATTTCGCTTGAAAGCAGTGTCTATGACTGCATTCGTGCCCATTTAGAAGGTTTTTGGCAGAGACCGGCAGCACAGCTCTTCTGGCATGCTATCGGATATCAAAGCATTCGCCAACCTTTCAGAATGCAAAACACTGAATTCACCTTTCAAGTGTTTCCCTTGAGTGACCTTACAGGTGAGCCAGGACCTCATGCTTGCTCTCAGCCAGCTTTGCTTGATATTTTTTGGTAAATATGCACCAAAGTTTCTCTACGGCTGGTGATATATTGGCCGTGTAACTCTGCACCATATCACTTTTATTCTTTCCACGGCTATTTGGGGGCTAAGAGACTGTCTGTCCTTACATCACTCACACAGCACAGCTGATGCAAAGCCATAAATATCACTCTGAGAAATGGAAAACTAAACCTGCAAGTATGTGATTCCCCTCAGTGCCCCCGTAATGACTGCAGTGAAACACCTAGCACTAACTCACCTTAAAACACTGCTCACAACACAGCACATATCCGACCAGGAGAAATGCCCCCCGTGGCCAATCTATCAGCATGAACTGAATTATTAATTCAGCCCTCTAACAAGGCCTCATTTACCACAGAGAGTGTGTGTGTGAGCAAGGAAGAGAGAAAAAGGGGTGTTAAAGAGGATGCTAGTGATAAAACAGCAGATGGCCTTAAAGTCAGATAGAAAGAGGGAAACAGAAACGTAAGACTTGATGACACATCCAGCTGTGGTGGTAGGCTGGAGAGACTTTTTTTTTTTTTTAAACTCTCCACTTGCTTATTAATGTGACATCACTTGCAATTTTCTCCCAAGCTTTGATGTCAGTGGCGTGGCATGTGTTTGTCGATCAAAACCAGATGGTGCTCAAGAGGCCAAGTTGTGGTATCACGATGTTTATGGAAGATGATGGCACGGGATCAGGGGTAGCTCTACGGACAGGCGTCTCCACAGAGTGAGGCCGATCCGCTGAAGGTTACCGCTTCCTTCGTTTTAAAGCTGTCCTCTGGAAACAGGATGTTGGTACAAATGCATCGAGAGATAAAGTTTACTTTTGTATATTTCCATCCTCTCAAAGTTGCAAAAGTCTTGAGAATTAACGGGAAAAGTCGCAGCAGAGAGAAAAGGGTGGAGACAGACAGCAACTCAACCGGCTGCCTCAAATGTATTTCCTCGTCTTTGCTGAGACGTTGGGATGACAGGAGGTTACGCGGCACGCTGAACCAATTTTGGTGAAACTGTCGTTAGCTCATCAACAATTGTGTCCGTGAGGAATTTTTCTCCAAGTTCAGCTAAATGCTCACACCACAACCACAGAATTATATTAATGAGTTGCAGATCGAGCTGAATTTCAGCTGTGTTGGTCAGCACAAGCACGGGTTGATCAAAAGGGAGTTTTGAACCATGTTCTTGAATTTTAAATGGTCCTTTTTCAGAGGAGAGGCTGTGTTATATCAGAGAGAATACACTGGGGAGAACTGCCATGAAAATTACCTCATTAAATTACCACAGAACATGTTGGCATCTTCTCAGTGTATTCCGAGTCACATTGCATCTCTACACGGGTCATGTAATGCGTGGGAAAACTATCAAATCTTTAGTTTTGAGCAAAATATAACAAAATGCACTAAAATAAATATATATAATATGTATATAACAGGACCTTCTGCAAATGGCCATTTTAATATATCTTCTACACCCTTATGTTGAAATATTTTGAACAAATGAAGGATTATGTACCTTGGTCAATCGGAGGAACGACCATGCACAGTTTACTCCCAGTGTTAATTTGCCAGTCAAACTAACATGCATGTTTTTGGACTCAGAGAGAAAGCCTGAGTACCTGGAGAGATTCCACGCATGCAGGGTCAACATGCAAACTCCACACAGAAAGGCCCCTAGCTGAGATCCAAAGCTGGAACCTTGTCCCTACCGCGAAGGCAAAGAGCTGACCAGCACACAACTGGGACAATATTTCATTAGGCAGACGTGACTATTATGATAGTTTGTCATTGGGAAACTAGAAAACTAGAAACTCTCTGTGCAGGACGCAAAAATAACATGAGATTAAAGTAGCTGCAGGACTCAGTGACTCACACAAAGGACCTTAAAAAAAGGTTTCAATATCTCTCATAAATATTTCCAACATTTATGGAAATTATATTCTAAATACCAGTAAAACCCCTTCCATCCATTTTCTGTACCGCTTAATCCAAGTGGGTTGCAGGTGGGCTAGAGCCTATCCCACCTATTAACAGGCGAGAGGCAGGGTACATTTGGTAGATAAGTCAATATTAAATTCATAACAACACTTAAATGCGCCTCCAGCAAAGCAAGGCTGCATTCATCTCATGTTGAAACAAGCTGTTCTTATCACGCCGTCAAAAACTGACTTCTTGTAAAAAATGGAAGGGTCTCACAAGATGGTCTTGGTGTCATCACACATGAGCAGATATAATAATAATAAAATCTGATACCAGTCGCAAACATAGCCGTATTAACAACTAAGAAAGTTAGGCAATATGAATAAAAAAGTTATTTTAGATCGCAGTTTGCACCCTTTGTAAGCACCATATGGCATAACTGTTTCTTCTTTTTGCTTTGGCAAAGACAGCTAAAAATGATCAGCTGGGGTCCAAAGAAGAACGATGATGCTCACTTCAAACTGTTTTTTTTTTTAAAATAAACTGATGGATGAAAATACATTTCCTTTTTCTTCTTTTCCATTCACAGTGATTTATAACTAATGTTCATTGCTCCTCTGATCTCACTGGGAGAGTATTCCTTTGAAAGTGGAGGAGTTCATCATATGGATGAGAAAAGGGAGTGTGGAAGACAGACGGAGAGGAGACAAGAGGATTGTCTGTTGGCAGCGGTGGGGTGGATATGAGAAAAATCTCTGGAATGCTGAGAAAGCATAGCTCTCCAGGCTCGCACACAGGGGAAGGAAACGAGAGCATTTGGAGAGCACGGAAAGCCATAAACCAACTCCCTAACAAGAGGTAACAAAAGTCTTAGGCCCGCAACTTTCCAGATCAATACAGAGTTTATAAGAATGCCTAACCTCAGTGAATTAAACCTGCGCAGACGAAATATACAGTTACTCTGTACATTTGATTTGATCTTTAAGGAGTTATCAACTTCCACACACTGAGATCCTAAAAACCTTCCTTCCACTCGCTCCACATGTTCATTTCTTCTTCGTCGATCCTTATCTCATCACCCACAAGCCAGTAAAGAAACACCACCACATTATTTC
>JAVQJG010078447.1:0-17795 GCA_036024015.1 Craterocephalus amniculus | reverse complement strand
ACTCCGACAGAGACAAGAGTGAGGACCGTGACATGTGGAAATTATCACGCCGTTCCTCGGGAAGGACGATTTCCTGATCAAAGCTGGCAGTGCGTCCCGGTCTGACCCAAAACCCGCGGCGGCGTCTTCGGACATTCCTCCGAGGTGGATTGGTTCGGTGGCGCTCTATGACCGTCCAGTAGTTGAGCTTGTTAACACAAGCAAGCAAAAAGTGCCTGGACAACAGACAAGGCTAACTGTTTCAGAATGTAAACACAGGTCGCACATGTGAGGTCCGAGCATTTTGGTCACGGACAGTGACGTTTTGGACCATAAAACTCCGGTTATTAATGTCCACACGCAAACACTTAAAACGGAGAATTCGCAAATCTTCACTGTGGCCGAAGGTATTTTTAAATAATTGTTTTTGAGCCGTAAATCTGCGTTTACGTGTGGATGTTAGGCCGAATCGTAGAAAAATATCTTACTTTGTTGAAATACCCTGCTACGTGTGGACAAGGCTTCAGATCTATCCCTTCTCCACCACACCTAAATCAATATCTTGAATTATCTCACCCACGTCATATAGTTCTGTAGAGAACTGGAAACGAGGGATTAATTCCATATTTAGCACTATCTCAATGATCAATCATGACATATTTAGAACCAGTAGATTCTTTGTAATGTCAGGATGGTGAAGATGTCATTGCCCTATCCAAAAATCTAAAAAAAAAACAAAACAACAACAAAAAAACAGCCTCAAAAATTTTAATGCTGATAATAAATGATATTCCATTTTACGGATGTGTGAAATGAAACAGAGGAGAATATTTAAACTTAATAGATCAATTTTAAGCTATTATTGGTGATCTGAGTAAGATTTATTGACAAAAGAATAAGTACTTGTACAGTGCCAATTCATGACAGTGTCATCTCAGAGCACTCCGCAGTCAGATGTAGACAAAGTTCTGAAGAAGTATCCTCAGAAATGTGTCCAGCCAGCATATTACAACAGAATGAATTGTCTGCCATGAGCAGATTTAGCTAATTGTGCTTGACATGAAGGACCCTGGGCCAAATGATAAAAATTGTGATTTGTTAAGTTTTTAATGATCATTGAACTATATGATGGTGCAGAATTGACTAAAAGCATCATTCTAACTATACTTTAGTACATTTTAAAAATTATTAGCTATTTACTTTTCTAAGTTTTGTTTTACGTTTAGTGTTTACATTAGATGACTAGTTTAGTTCATAATAACCTAGAAGTTATTTTCTGAAAAAAGGTCTTAATTATATGTGCCACCCTTTTCTGAGGATGTGCCCCTGCCTTGCCCCCCTGTGAAAACATTTCTAGACACGCCACTGGTTGTATCAAATTGGTTAAAGGGTAAAAGATGGCCATACACACCTTTTAAAGTCCCTGTTTAAGGTTGGATAGGAGTTCCTGGAACAATGGTTTAAACAAGCTACATTTAAAACATTTTAAAGTCCTAACCCATTTCCATTTCCACTGAATCCACCTCCAGAGCACAGGATCAATCCTGATTCCTATTTGATCAATACAGTATCTAATCTTTGTGAAAGCCCTGAAAGCAGACTAAGCTCCATGGAGGGGAGCAAAATCTTTGCAAAACCATCTCTAGGTTTAATAGTAGTCATTTCCAAACAAATAATCTCCTTTGAATCTAAAAAAATGAGAAAAAAAGCATTCTAAATTCTATATTTTCAAGGTCAAGTATAAAACTGTGGTTAATTTGACAATAAATTGAGATTTTAAAAATTGTATTTATTATATTGTCATTTGTGACAGTCCCATCACTTTGTTTGTCGTGGTTGAAAAGAGAAGACAATGAAAAGCTATTTAAAAAATTGTCCATCTATCAGAGGAAATAATGAAAAATTACACATCGAAAGAGTAATTTGAGTGCAAAAAAAAGATTTTTCATAAGCTTTGTAGAGCAAATATGGCAGGAGAACAACTGAGAGGGGAAAAACAGACAGTCGAGAGAAGAAGATTGAATGAGACGTGGATTTAAGTGGAATAAAGCAGAAGGGAATTAGATGTACAGATTAAGAAAGAAACAAAACATATGCGGAGGAATGACAAGCATTACCAATGTGTGATTTATCCATTTAAAATAATCCAGACTCAGAATTTCTAATCCTTTCCCCCTCAGGTCTTAAATCACCTGCCATCCACAAAGTCACCATCCATCCCACAGGAAAACACTCATTATGGGCTGCCATTACGTCTGACTGCATCTCTACATAACCTTGAAACACTGTTCACTCAGCCAAAAACACCTCAATCCAGTGGGGCGGCAGGTCAATTGAGTCAATTCTGAGCGACTACTTTCTCCCATGGGCTCCATAGACGGCATGTTTTTATTATTCTTTATTTTTTGCTACACAATGTTACTAGCAGGTGCAGGTGTGTCACATGGGAGCATAAAGTGGATGCAACTGTGTGCATTGATCTCAGAAAGTCAGCCAAGGGAGTAACACCAGAAAAGAAAGTCAAGCACAGAGAAAGATCCAGCAGACTCCTCGTCCTTGAAGACTTACATAAAGATGCCCTTTTATGATATCTAACATGTATTCTGCCTTGTTATCTGTCAACTCCTGCCATAACAAGAAGTCACAACTACTGAAATCAAAGCTAAATTTATTTATAACGTTGTTTGGGGAAAAATACAGGATTTTGTCCTGCCTTATCCTTTTATTGTGCACTCTGTGATATTTAAATGTCTGAAGCACTTATTTTTTAAGAATCAGTTTGCTCATGTCTACATATTGGATGCCGCCGTACACAGCTCTGCAGTGCTGAGCCTTAAGAACAAACCTAATCTGCATTTTTCTGCTGCTTCATTTGTAATGGAAAGTACAAAAACAGTGCGGGTTGCGAATGATTTTAGGGAGACAGATCACAGAGGAAGGGAGCTGTAGCTAATTTCATGCCTTGTATTTTGCTGTCATTCATGGCTAATTTGTGGTCAGCGCAAAGAAATGTATGCCCTGTGATCTTTCACGGCTGCCCATCGCCTGAACCGTAAAAGCGTGAAAGCCTTGAATGTCCATATTACAGTTTACTTTCATATAGTCCTAATTCAGGGAGAATCCAATAAAACTGAGAAGGAGGCCGTAGTGGCAGTTCCATTTGGGTTTGTCACCCTTGACTAGCTCTGAGATGTAAATGACTATCCACCCCAAATGCCCAGTGTGTTTTCTGAGGTTGTCCCTTTTACTGCCTTCGTCACAACAAAATAGAGGTCAGAGAAAGGAAGCATAAATATGATTTTGTTTGTGCTGTTAAAAATAAATAAAGAATCTCAAAGCTTTTTAATTAACATGGTCTTTGTTAATTTCTTTGCAATGTTTTTGCATGAATTAAATATGAGGATTTTTGTGGCTCAACCGAGCTCCATTAAAACACCAGAAGCCTGCTGGCCTGCACTTCTGCATTGAATATATGAATTTTTAAATAAAAGCACGGAATTCGTTCCAAAGAGATATCAGTCCACTCTTGTACACACCTTCCAGCTAAGATTAAACCAAGTGTCTTTGAAAATATTGGTAAATGCTTATAATGATCCAACTAAAACATGGGAGTGGGAATATCTTTCAAAATGTACTAATAGAGTTATTTTTAATTGTTTTCTTGCAAACTAATAAAGAAACAATCCCCTTATGAAAAAGTGCCTAAATATTAAAGTGAAATAAAGAAGCTCCCACCATGTGGTGGCGGTAATGTGTTCGTTAGTTGTTCCGCCAATTCCAAATAAGCAGAATAAGACACTCCGCTAGCCACTAGCCTGTAGCGAAAGTTACGAAGAAGTATTTAAAACTAATGAATTAAGACAAATTGGTCAAATCTAATATACATTTTGTGTTTATAAGCCTGACTTGAGCCTTCAAATTTAATCATGGAGCCTCCTTTGATTCTATGAATTATTAACATATTGGGACACTTGTTATGCAGTTTCAAATAAATGTAATGTAGTATTTAAATATATTTTTGATTATCTCATTCTCATTATGTCATATTTCTCGAGGCTTTAGCTGAGTAAGTTCAATTAAACCAGTAGTGTTTTAATGTGGCCTAGATCACTTTGTGCTGGTAAAGTTGGACCCCAACTTATAAAAGGTTAATAATCCTAGATTTATTTCACAAAAATTAAACAAAATTGGAGGAAATGTGTGTTGGAATATGTTTTGATTAAAGCAGAAACTGTCCAATTCAAGGCCCTTATATCAAGGACATCGGGAATAAAGTCACATTCTTGCACAGTAGTGGAATACCATTATACTAGTAGTATATCATATAGTCATCATAACCATGCAATGATTCCCAGCCAAAAATTCTTAGTTTAGCATTTAAGAGTGTTTTGTATAAATATATAAAGCACCTAAAAACCAAAGCTGTCATAAAAATGTAGTGGGATAAAATATAGCCAAGATAAAACAACATGGGATGAAATGAAAATTCAGTACTTGGTTAAATGCAAACATTTTCATCCGCCCTACAAGACAGAACTCTCATTACTGACCAAGAGCTGTTTCATCCCTCTTAACTTACAGCACAGATCCAGCTCCACATCATAAATTTAGTATGAAGATGGACATCATGACAGTTTCCTGGAAGGACATTGATACCTCGTCTTGGCCACCATGTATTTTGCAGTAGTTAAAAATGGCATCACTGGTGCATGATAGTAGTTCAAAGATATATTGACCTCGCTTTTGTACATTAGAAGGAAGTAGGGACACGTCTTCCATCTTTATACACAATCTGTGCTCTGGCCCCCATGCCAAGGCAACAGTTTAATCGATTACATCAGTCAGAGTAGAAAATGATACCAACCTAAGATGTTGTAAAACAACGAAATAACAAACTCAATGAATCTGAAACTCCAAGTTGACAGATAGCTGAGGGGAATGCTTATGGCATATTTCTTGTTGGGATGCCCAGCTCTACTTCTGTTTGAAGTTGCACGCCCAGCTCTGAGCTCGGTTGTTTATTGGATTGTGATTACTCAAATTAAAGCTCTCCAATAATTTCCTCCTGCCTCAGGTGTATGCAAAGCTACAACACAATGAAATATGTTACCCAGCTCCTGTGGGTAATTCCTTTGCTCATAATCTGTCACATTTTGTTCAAGATTATTTGAAGGAATCAATTAGTTTTAATCTCATAATACTTAAAAATCCCTTTAAACCCTTAAAGTCTGAATTATGTCTGTTTCTTTGTTGTTTTGTTTATATGTATATTGTGATTGCTATACAGCCACACATGGGTGGTAAAATTCAACACACACACCACTTATTTTTGTTTAATTCAGGGATTAAAATTGTAGTTATTTTGTTTAGTATTAGTTTATGTAATTTAAAACACAACACTCTATATTCTAAAGTTTAGTACACACATTTTATTTTATAGTGTTGTCATGCACTGATTTAAATTGTTTGAGTTTCTGCAGCTGCTCCAGTCCTGGGCTGAGGAACCAGCAGGCGGTCACAGGGCAGAGAGGCTAAATTGGACAGGACTATCACACATCATGGGAGGGGGGAATTGGATTTTGCTTTTGTTAGTCTCAGTTAGTTTTCTTGTGTTTCACCTCTTGTGTTTCTTTCTTTGGGCTGATCAGCCACCATTTAAGTTCCCACCTTTTATCTTGTTGGTTAGGTCAGTTTCTTTGATTTTAGTTTATCAGTTTTTTGAGTATAGTTCTGTTTTTTTTACTTCATTTGTGTATATATATATATTTCTAAGATTTTTTGTGTATTACTTTGATGAGTTTTGGGGTTAAATAAAAAACCAACAACTTGTTTTTCAAATCTGTCCCTGCTTATCTTTCACTGCTTGGTCCGTTACATACAAAAAACTATTATGCCAACTCGACTTTCAAGACAGGTAATTTTTCACTTCGGACTGCTTTACCATTATTTTGATTAAATTTATTATCTTTGTGTATGTGTGTGTTTAAATATCTTTGTTTTCTTTGATTGTTTTCTTTGCATTTGGCATTTTTTTCCTGTTTTTGTTTAATTGGTTTACAAATTGCCACTTACATGAACGACGTTGGAGCACAGTTCTTGGCTCACTGATAATTGATGTTGATTGATGTAGTGTTAAACCAACAGCACTACTAAAACTTGGACTACATAGCACAGCAGTAATTCAACAGAGTCCATGAAGGCTGGAGGCAAGTAGCCAGAAGCACCAGCAATTTACTTTCACAAACCATGTGTATCCTCACCAGTAGGTGGCAGCAAAATGTCATTATGTAAATAAAAGAAAAACATTACACCCTTACCACCTGTTACACCTTTTTCCTGCAGATCCTCCTCTATTCTTGGTGTCATAGATTTTTCTGAGATTTTGTTCCATATCGACATGATAGCATCACACATTTGCTGCACATCCATGATGAGAATCTCCCGTTCCACCACATCGCAAGCAAGCTCAAGCCTATAGAGCAATGTGATATGACTCAATCAAAAGCAAAAATCAGGTATAGGCTGTGGCATTCAGAGTATGCTCAGTTAGTACTGAGGGGTCTAAAGTGGGCCAAAATACAGTGCCAGTCGGGTTTGGGCAATAATCCTTTTCACTTTTTACTGGCAGTGTACATTCCCAGCATCATTTCCCCATCCTGAACCACTGATACAAGGCAGGTTGGATCCTTGCGTTCAAGTTTCTTCCACCTAATTTTCACACCACCATCTGAATGTTGCATTTCAAATTCAAACCCATCAGTTTTGGTGAGCCTGCTGAATCCTCAGTTTTCTGTAGCCCACCAACCTCAAGGTTGGACATTTTATCAGTTCAATTCAACTTTATTTGCATAGCGTTAATTCATAACAACATCATCTCAAGGCTCTTCTCTGACAATCAGTTTCAGCCAATCTGATTGTCATACATTCATATGTACTAGCCAATTAATAACAGTCGTTTGTGTTCAGAAAGAGAATTCCTGTTACCTAATAAAGCGGCAGGCGACTGTATATAGCATTATAGTCTGCTTGATCACCAGAAAGCAAATAAAAAAACATGAATTCTTGAGAAAAAAAGATAATATTTGTGCAATATATGGAATATTAATTAACTCAGTACAAAAAAAATTTGCTTGTTCTGGACGTCTTATCATTAAATCTTTATTACCGACTCTCTAGGAGGAAGATAAACCTGAACATCACAGCTGCGTCTAATCCTCCTCAGGAGATGACGGCAGCTGACCAACTGCTAGGTATGTGTAGAGCACAGCTGCATATCCCACTTCCTGTCTCCTTCAACTGTCGAAAACAGTTAGAGCCGAGTGGCCCCATCACGCCACCCGCTCCCACAACATGCCGTCTGATTACAGCAGTCCCTCAGTGAACCTCACTGGCACTTATTATGATAATGAGGTCCATTTCAAAACCCTGGCTGCGGTGGAGAAGCAAAGCGTTAGCTGCGGGTACATGAGTGAAGAGGGCGAAACGGAAATTGAAGGAAAAATGCAGAAAATAGATGGTGGGCTGCCTCAGGAAAGCTCCATGCATAAATATGAGAGCACAGGGGCTAATGTTGCTCCAACAAATCAATCAGACAATGGTTGCAGGGCGCAGCTGGCCCAGCGGTTCACCATACACACAGGAATTTGCCCAACATACAGCTGCACACTTGACTGAACGGATTTCTATGTCATCAAGTCCACTTGCATACGCAGAGGGATCACAGATTCCAGGACAAGGACACATTAAGACCAGATTCCTCTTGAAGATGTCCAAATAATCCAAACAAGGAATTTCACCACGCAGAATGAATTATTATGTGACTAAGTTATAGAGCTGAAGAGAAAAATGTAAAGCTAAATATGATCCTGTCCTTTCTACACAACATGAGCAGAATATGTGGATAATTTTTGTTTAGTAATGATAAAGAAAAATCCAGGTGATTTGAGCTCCTGGGCCATGACTTGTGTCTATTCATGGTTGGGAGAAGTAAACCGATGGAGAGTTTTGTGCATCAGTTGCTCGGCTGGTGATGCAAACAGACAATTTTCTGTGTCATTGAAGTTCTAAAACTGACAGCAACAACTTAAGGACAAAGAGATACAGTTAATTTGATTCTCATCAGTCTAGCTGATAAGCAGCTCAAGGAGTCAGCTCAGGGTTGATATCAGCAGTCCAATAAAAACGTACTTCTGCTTTGATGACTAATATAGTCCACCTGAATGGTGCGACCTGGCGTAAATCCTCTACTCATTGTGTACAAGCTTTGTAATTCCCATATGAAATAAACAATCATTCCTCTACTGTTGTGTGTTGCAGGAAAGATAATCATGGAATATTGGATTTCCAAGATATGGAGACATACTGGGAATTTTCTAACTGAACCCAGTTTTGGACACAGTGGGTCTTTCTTGGTTCAGTAGGAGAATCCATCTCCCTCTCTCCTCACACTTTTTTAGGCACACTGTTCAGCCCATGATCACAAACAAGGTATGCAGAATAGCATCTGAATTCACAACGTGTCCAACCTTAAATGGGTGGGCTAAAGCAGCAGAAGACCAAACATGTGCCACCCCTGTCAACCAAAAAAGGGAAACTGAGGCTCCAGTTCACACAACATGAAACAAACATGAATGCATGGATCCATCCTGCCTTGAATCAGTGGCTCAGGCTGGTGGTGTAATGGTGTGGAGAGTTTTCTCTTGGCATACTTCAGGCCCTTTAGTACCAACTCAGCATCATTTAAAAGCCACAACCTACCTGAGTTAGCCATACTCAACCTTTATGACCTCATCCAGAGGGATAATGCGCCACGCCACGAAGCTCACCTCATTTGAAATGCATCTGTAATCCGGGTGTGATGAGTTAGTGTTGCTTTGTTTCTGTAATTTCTGTTTTGTTGTTAATGTGTGAGGAAAAAATATGCAGGAACTCTCATTTACTGGACAGGCTGTGATGTTATCCTGCAAGATGATTAAATAAAAGAAAAGAAATTTTGACCTGGGAATCCAGGACAAAGGATGCAGGAGCTTAGCAACGCCGTTTTCTCTCACGAATGGTAACGAGGATGATCAGGAGGATGTGTGAGGACAATTTGGTCCGCCTTTTTTATTTTTTGCAATTGCTGTTTACACCGGCACTTCACAGTGGGAGGTTTTCTGCTTGAAAAGCGCTTTCACAGCTGGGAATGTGAGTAAAGGTCAAGAGTAGAAAAGGCTAAACATGATGCAGAAAGTACACGGTGAAAAGTAACTGTTTTCTTTTACAACACAAAAAAATATTCTTCAAAGTTCACTGAAGACTGTTTGTATTAATATCGACTAGTGTGTCTGAGCGTACACGCAGTAGTAAATAGTGAGCAGGGAGCAGAAAAAAAGGACAACAGGCATACAAGTAAAGCAGCATGCACACACACACACACACACACACACACAGTCAACTCACTGCAAGACTGCAGATCTTGCAAGAGATTTTCCTGAAATGAAAAACATGAAAAACATCTCTAGTTCTCACATGTCACAATTTGGAACAACTACAGGTTATTTCAGGAATCCAGCAGATGTGTGAAAACATGTTTTGTTGCACTTCATCCTATTCATTTTTCACCAAAGCCACTTCAGACTTGACATGCCATCCATAAGCGGCCTGTGTTGTGGGTTTTGGTAGGGGTTTGTTGGATAAGTGGATTAATTAAACTTTGAACTGTTACTCTTTTTTTTAGCTCCATACACTTGACTGAACGGATTTCTGTGTCATCACGTCCTCTTGCGCAGAGGAATCACATATTTGTCCGTGTATGCAACTGGACCTGATCTCAGTGGTCCTCACCCCTCTCTGCAGATGTTTGTGATCAATGAACAGCTGGTCAATATGCTCTCTGCAGCACAGCTGTAGGGGTTTCTGAGGATCTTAAAGGTACAGAGTGTAGTAAAATCAAAGACAAAAAAAGTAATATATCATTAACATTTGTGTATCTATTGGTACCAAAACACTTTACTAAAATACATGATGTTTTTAGGCCCTGTCCCAATCCTAGCCCTACTTTTTTGCCCTACCCCTACATTTTGCACATTCCCGTGAAGGGTAGTGATGTCCCAATACTCCAAAGCATGTTGGGGTAGTGGACATAACAAGGAGTAGGGCGTATGAATCCAGCCCTTCAGAACGAGGGAAATCAGATGCTGACTCGCTGAGGAAGGGCCAGATAAATATCCAATGATGCTTTGCATCCTCCTATATTATTTATAGGATTTATAAGATATTTTATCGTATAATTTATATCATTTATCCTATATCATTTGTATATATTGTTTACATATGCGTTATTTTAATACTGAATCATGGCGACCCCCAATAGCAGTGTGTTTGGTTTGAACGGTGTATAATGCAAGACGTAGCCGCAACACTTTCCGTCCACGACGAGAGCCCTGCTAACGTTGCTCTCTAGCAACTCGTATTTCATATTTCCTGCTAATGTAGCCGGTATTTCACATCCATAATAAAGCAGAATAACAGCGACAGGACAATATTACTACGAGTAACGTTATTTATGTTTTACTACAGTGTATCTGGATGGACAAACAACTCTGCTTGTGAACTGAGAATCCTCTTGGCTTTAAAACTGCAGGAGCTCCTTTAAGACAATAGATATATGTGCAATTCTGATGTAGTTACCTGTGATCATCACTGCACCTGAGACCACTGGATCCACTTTCAGATGAAACATGTGTTTGACTGGAAGACTTTTGGCCACTGATGGCCACCATCCATTTACAGTAGTGCTTTACATTTGAAGTAATGTCTAAGCTTGTCCTTACAACTAGATGTCAGTAGTTATGTCTTTAAGGGAGAATAAGCTTTGTCGCCGTCTTTAGAGGGATACTCTGTAACTTTTGGCCTCTAGCCATCCTAAACCTGTAATTTCCCCTCAAATTACATTTTTGAACCAAACATTAGAGTAATAAGAGAAATAATGGATGATTTCTGGGGTCAGTATGGTTTTTTATGCATGTTTATACACTGCACCCATAAACCAGACATTGTAACTTTGCATGTGCGGATCCGTTTTTCATTGGGTCATGTGACCTGCACTGCTTTGCCCTGCAGCTATAATTCACAGTGGGATGTGCTTTATGCTTGATTTTCCTTGAAAATGTATCAAATCTGAACAATTTAAGAGGGGGAACACAGTGTCTAAAGGGGGCCAAGAAGGAAAAAGGATGTTTAATTTTGCAATAGTGTCATGTGGCCTGTGAGAAGTTACAAGGTTGGCCCCCTAGTAGCCATAAGTTACATTGTATCCCTTTAATGGGTGGAAAAGGGTGTAGGGGTTGGTGCTCGGGATGCATCCCAGTGGAATGGTCATGTCTATAATAATGATGGCTGAAGTCCTATCATAGATTGGGTCCTCCCAGTCAGAAAGTCTAGGAGCCGGTCACAGAGGGTGGGCTGCAAGCCAAGTGTAGGTATTCTGAGTGAACCCTGTTAAAAAGCAACCCACAAACCACCCCCCACAGCTGCAGATGCAATGTGCTGTTTTAACTCCCAAATTTCCAACTAAACCAGCTATTACAGCCTCTGCAAGTTTCTGTACCTTCCAATGAACTCGGCATGGAGCTCCCTTTACCCAAACTGAACTATTACCTCTGCTAAACATCAAAAGGTGCAGAAAATGAGGCTGAGCGGTGGACGCTTAAAAGTTGCCTTTCAAATCCTTTACTTCTTTTCGAGGGCTCTTGCTTAAATCTGGAGCGATACATATCTCCCCTGCTGGAGACGCTGCAGCTGCTGCCGCTTACTATCAGCACTCTTCATCGAGTAATAGGCACCAGAGATCAGCCCTGTGTGCTGCTGCTTGCACCAGCTCTGCATGCATCTCCCCTTCCCATTTTCAAGGTCAGATCAACGTGGAGGGGCAGAGCGTTGGCATTTGCAAAGGCATGAACACAGCATAAAATGGGGTTCAGCGGAGAGCAGCCCAGCTAGCTTGTTTATATATTCCGAGCAATTCCGTAAAAGTGGCAGTCGATGTGTGCAGGGAGCATTTTAATTAGCTCTCTGCAACAAGCTCTCCCTAAATTACGAAGCAATTTCTTTTCGATTGGGAAATTAATGACCTCCTGTCCAAATTGGGAAGGCCGGTGATGAGCTGCCCCTGCTGCTCATGGAAGTTTCCCTCATCCTGAATGGGCTGTGGAGAGTCCAAGTTGGAGAAAACCCAAATAGAGAAGAGGGAATAGTATCTCCGACAGCCTGCCTGCTGATGTAAAAAGGGCCTGACTGGCCGCTGCTGGCTTCCTCCAGCTCACTCTCAACAAATGCATTTCCTGGCACTCACACAGAACTGTGCACAAGCTCACAGACTTCAACCAAACACAGGCTGCAGCCGTCTTCATCGGTGCGTCATCATCTCGCTGCTTCTGGTCCGTCTCTTTCTCATGCAAAGCAGATGCAGCACAGTGGAGCTGGGGCTCTTGAAAACACCTGCAGGCATCCTTATTGTCACTTGTGAAAGTGTGTCTGCTTGGATTTGGGCGTGAATCAGTGTGTGGGGCTGACAGCCCATCTCTGGGTAGTGCTGCCATCTAGTGGCGAATATTTGTTCTTATTTAATCATATCAAGTATAATTACTTCTTTTTCCTTTGATTTATTAGATTTATGTGTTACAGAATGGAAAATCTCTAATTTATACGTTTTTGATAAAAGAAGAGTGTCTAATTAATGTGTGTTGACGGAGGGAGAGTAATTGCATTATTAACAACCACAAGCAGGCAAAAAAGCTTTGTGAAGAGTAAACTTGTTTTGCTTCTCTCATCTCTGGAAAAGCTAAATAGCTTGATAAAGACCTATTTATCATAACGCCAAAACAACATTTTCCCCTCTCTGTGGAAACCAAATGTACAGACATATTGCCGGACATCAGAAGCATGTTCTCCTGCCAGTGGCTCGCCATCCTTTGGGTGAAAGGCTACACTCTCAGTGCCAAGAGTTTATTTAGACCTCTTCAGCTCTGCAAGTCCTCTGCTAACCTCATTTGATCCAGTCTGTCTCTGGTCTCCTGATAGCAAAAAAAGGAGCACTGAACAGGAGTGACAACACTGCAGGAGGGCTAAATAACATTGCCCTTTCACTAACACTTAGTTAAGGTCAGAGAAAAGAGCTAAAGGGAATTCAGCAGCTAATGAAATAGCTTCATTACAGAAGTGCAGTTGGATAGTAGTGAATGTTATGCACTAATTGCCAGTCAGGGGAAACCAGTAGGGCCGGCAAACAGTAGCTCTCCACACTTGTCCACTGGATTTATGATTTATATATTCCCAATATACAGTAATTTGCATCCATGTAATTCAAAGTGATTCCCTTGATCACACAGCTGCAGGGGGAGCAGGACTGGCATTTACTGTGTAACCTCATTTGACAGGTAAGGAGTAAATTGAAATAGACTTACACTTGCTTAGACCATCTCGCTGCCCTCTTAAATCTAAGGTTACACAGTAAAAAAGCCATGTGAGATTGTTAAAACAGCTGGAGGACTGCAGTGCAGCAATGAATAAACAAAGTGCCACAATGGGACTGCCTCACTTTGTCAAACGTGCTGTGCCTCCTGCAGTAAACGTCCTCTGGAGTGTCTCAATTTGTGTGCGTGTACGCATATTATGCATGCAAATGTGCGTGCGCAGGCGCGTGTGCGTGCATTAACTACACAGGGAGTTGTGTAGTTAGTCTGCCGACCCACTTTCATTTTCATTTCTCATTCTCTCTTTGTGAGGCTTCTTCATTCTCTTCATGTCTTTTTAACATATTCCCATTCTCCTCCCAGCGTTTACCTGTAATAATTATGACATGAATCACTTCCAGCAGGGAGGAGCTCAGCTTTAAGAATGACTCTCCTATGAAAGCCAAGAAGAGGAAGGAAAGTGTTCTGTTTTACTGTGGATCAACAAGGATCCACAGTTATTAGGGGAGGTCAAAGATACGCAAAAAAATATCTATATAGTTTTTGTACTATTTGTAAAACATGTTCGAATGTGTGTGTATCAGGGAAATTCAACAACCTAAAAGAAAAAAGAAAATATGAAAAATGTATCTGTCCTTGGTTTTGACCAGCTAATGGTTAGTGGTCTGTGGCCAGTGGTGGTTAATGAAAAGAGACCATGGTACGTCTCAAAATATCAGCTTCTGGCAGGATGAAGACCAAACAAGTTACTTCAGTTGGGTACTTCACCTGAACACAAAGAAAAGCCTGTTGGTTACTTTAAAAATAAAAAGATGTGGGGAATAGTAGAGTTGGTTTTAACTGAAGCAGCATCCATCCCTAAAAAATGTCTAACTCACCTCATAAAAAGGAGTGCAGAATTACAGTTTTCAACAATAATAAATAAAATAGCAGAAAATAAACTGAAGACTATTTTGAATCACATTTATTTATAACTTTTGTTTTGAAAGTTGGGGTGCACACAACATGGAAAGCGTGTAGTTGTTGAAAAGGGAACTTTGCAGAAATAGTTGGGGAACCACTGATCATAATTCTCTCAGTTTATCAAATGCACCATTTTTGGAAAATAAAATCAACAAGTTATTTGACTCAGTTTTCAGATCACTTATAATCTAAACTTAACCAGGTTGTTTATAAAGGGTACAAATGTACTGAAAGTGCAAGGAAAGAGATTTTTTAAAATCAGAAGCAACAGTTAATACATGTCTATTTTATAAAATGTTTTGTATTGTGTTACTTTGTGAAATTTAGCATTATGTAAGTCATCCATATCTGTTGGTACAGGTTTGCTGTAAGATTAGGTCATAGTTTGCTGATATACTTTGTTTAAAAGTTCAATGCTGGCCAGTTGTACCGTTTACAGCTTACTGCCAGAAACACAATAAAAACAAAAGGTTTGGAGACTATATTTACCTGTTTGTTATATCCTCTTTCTTTTCTTTTTAGTCTTTTTATGAACTGAGGATAATTGCTGGAGTTTTACAAGAGGATTTGGGTCAGTTCTTGCTAAAAAAAAACATCAACATTCAGCTGTGTTTTCGTCTGCAAACTTGACAGCCGTTGAAATTTTCTGGACACAGTTAAGCTGATAAGTGGACACAATGACTATCATTTCCTTGAACTTGTTTCTGTGACATAAGTGTTCAAGCTAACCATTATCTAAAAGTTTGTTATGCAGTACAAAATGGGAAATCATTGTTGGAAACACTTGCTGGAAAGGTCAACAACTTTCAAAAATTGCTTGGCAGGAGATCAAATTAAACATCTGTCTGTCACTGTCTATTACAGGCTGGCTTCAACAAATCAAATCAACGCTCCTTGATCTTATTTGTGAGTTTTAAAGTCCAGCTAAAAGACAGCTGCAATAAAAGCACACACACCAGTGTTTTCCCCTCCTTTCCATTCGCTGCAGACACACTCTAATAACCACAGCTACACCAGAATGTGTGTTAAACTCTTTAAAGAGCCATCAGTGTCCATGTAATCATACCCGAAACCTTCCCATAGCCACCGGTGTAGGACATTGATTGGACCACAACAAATGAGCCGCGGTGCCAAACATAATCTGAGGCATTGTAAGGAATCTCTTGTGATTGCAAATGTAATCGAATGAAGCTCCTTCCCATGGTAAGCAGCTGGTTTCAAAATCCATTTGTCCTATTCAGTAATTTGATGCTTATAAAGTGCACAGCATTATGATGGGCGTCTGACAGCTTTTGTCTTTAATACATTTTCATTGATCTCGCTCTTCTGCATGTTCCCTTTATTGAGTTCTGGTACTTCATGCCCTAAAGTAACGATGGAGATGTGGTGTGGTAAGGTATTTCAGGGCATGTGTCATCCCCCTTCGCTTCACTCACAGTGCAGTAGCTGGAAGGGTCCACAGAGCCAGGAGCTATGCTACCTCTGTGTCGGCTTGCATCAAAGCCCTTTATAACAAGCTCATATGAAGAAACAGCTAGCAGCACGTACATGCTCCCTCACCATAATGACCTTCTTTCCATGCTCTGACCTCAAGCTAATGAGTCCATCCCATTAAATGCTGATTTTCAGATAAAAAGGGAAGTAGTATTTTCAGTAGCCTTCATCTTTCATTACGAAATCCCACTCAAGCCTTTTACCGCTGGTTACATGTTTCATTTATTCTCATCAGGAAAGACAATGAACCCTTGAAGCTCCTGCCTGAAGAATATTGCAAGACGACTGTTGTATCTTCGCAAAACCTGGATCCTAACATCCATTTTTACTCTGAAGTTATCACTCACACTTCAGTGTAACTTACCGACTCATTTGAGAGATATTTCAGCTGAGTGTTGAACAATATTCTCTCTCTCTCTCTCCATCAGTCATCCTGATCCTTCATGTCAAGGGGGAGGGAACATACTGGTGTCAGTGTGAAATGCCAAGCCCATAAAAAAACAGGAGCACCGTGATGATTGGGTTTATTAAAAGCTTTCGTGTCCCGTGCCACGGCCGGGTGTGATTGATCTCCTTTGACGTGTCCTTTCACCCTGTGTCACATTAATAAACTATTTCTCTTCTGAGAGACTGACAGACTGCTTCCTCCTCAGAGGAAGATGAAGGAGGGAAGATGGGATGGGAAGCAAAGGAAAAAAGAAGTCAATGACAGCGAAAAAGAAAAATGAGAGGACATCACAACACCAGTCTTTCACAGCAGGGTTGTCACTTTTATTGCTGATCATTATGGCAGGGAAGTCCGAGTCAAGATATTCATCACGTTCGTCGTAACAGCAGAGTCTATTAGGGGGACATTATGTAACTCCTCTCTTCCATGACAAAACTCACTTTGCAAGCTTTTATGTTCTCCATTTGTCTTAAACAGTTTCCTACTGGCTGCTCTACAAAGGATTATTTGGCAGCACTTTCTGCTTGTGCTGTTAACTTGATTTGCTGGTCAAACAATATAGAGTAAATACTGTGGACAAAAGAAAAACTTGTTTAAACTACCAGTATGATGATCAGTTCATTCAGTAATAAACTTAGGAAGGCTGGAGAACCAAAGATTCCAATGCACGTCTAAACGAAGTGATCAATGGGCCTTCAGTCTTCAGAGAAGCTTGAGTAAGTTTTTACAATGTTGGTTCGTTTCCTTTCTTAGACCCTTTTTTACAAGCCACACAATGTAAGATACAGAAACAGACTGGAGCTCATTATTTTGTCCAAGACAGGATGTAAAATAGTAAATTAATGGATCAAACAAAGATTACTCTAACTGCAGCTGGTACTTTACCTCCTGAGCTACAGTACATCTACCTGTGGTCACATGTGTCCAAGCATGCATCCTTACAAAAACCCTCAGCCCCTGAATGTGTTGGATACAAGGCAAGCCAAGTTTAATTGTATATCATGTACAGGATCATTCAAGGTGCTTTACATAAAACATTAGAGACAATAAAGTGGGGTGCAGAAAGGATAGGTTGCAGTGAGGGTTAAGATAATCACCAATGAAATGGCAGTAAGTTTTATAAAAGGAATAATAAATAATAAAATGATAAAAAAATAATAGAAATAATAAAATGAAAGCTATTTAATTCTCGCAATGTTTAATGTTGAAATTATTTATATATATACACACATATATATATATATATATTAGGGGTGGGCATAGATTAATTTCTTTAATCTAGATTAATCTCACAGCAATCTTGGAGTTAATCTAGATTAATCTAGATTAACGCTCCAGTTCCACAGCGTAAATTGTGCCAGGTATTCATAGTGCTTTCCACAGAGACACTGACTAGCCAGTCATAAAATGTAAGTAGCCACTTCGGGGATTATTTAAAATTAAATGCACCATTTTTA
>JAVQJG010078441.1:0-17526 GCA_036024015.1 Craterocephalus amniculus | reverse complement strand
GGACAGACGTGTAACAACCGACCACCGCATCAGTATTACCTCAGAGTAAAGATTTAACCTTGAATGTTTTAGGATCTGCAGCTTTTCAAAACTGAAAGTTCTCGTAGGATTCGCCAATTTCTCTAAACATCGTCCGTAAAACGTCGGAGCGTTCACAGCCGCGTAGAGCCGAGTGCTTCGTTTCAGAAGATCCAGGCTAAGCAGCACTTTTCCCAAGGGATGCGCCGATACCGATATCAGCATCGGCCCGATACCATATGTGTGCGCTCGGTGTCCCGATAATGCGACCGATACCAGGACGATAGGATGAGTGAGAGTTGTTTATTAGGGGCGGGAGGAAAGATCGATTCACATAAATATCGCTTTTTTTTTTTGTGTGGCGATATTTTACTCGTTTTTTTTTTTTTTTTCCAAAATTTTCTTTAATTAAAAAAATTGAAGCATTTTTGCCTCATACACTGAAAACTTTTTTTTTAAAAGGAAAAAAAGGAAAATATAAATTTTGTAAAAATGTTTTTACAAACAAATTTCACTTTTTTCCTTTTTTTTTTTTTAAACAAAAATGGACAACATCAAAAAATGCAATTTAAATTGAATCGGCACTCATAAAATTATAAAAGAATCAAATTAGGAATAAAGTATTGTCCCATCCCTGTTGTTTACAGCGGCTTTAAGACTAGCGTTGCAGCTCCGAGGTAAGCGAGCGCAAACGTTGTTAAAGACAAAGTTCGGAACATTACCACTTTTCTAGCAGGTCTAAAAGTTGCTTTATTTTTAGATTAGTTATGTGATTATAACAGCAAAAATGACGATAATCACAATAAAATTCACATATAGATTTGGTATCGGCAAATGTCGGTATCTGCAGATATCCACGTTTCGGATATCTGTATCGAATCGGTGCATCCCTTCTTTTCTAGCCAACATGGCCAGTTTCATCACCAGATGAAAATATTAAATCCCAAAATCTATCATCAACCATGGTTTAAAGTTCAGTATTAGACGATATTTGTCTACTTTTATGCCAGAAAAGTGTAAAATTCTTACAGATGTCATCGGTAATTACAGTAAATGCTAACCGTAGCGCTAGCCCGCACTTCATTAATGCTAGTTTTGTCCTCGTGGAGCCTTTATACACCAAACCATTGGGTTGTTTTATTTTATTCCTCCTTTTTTCCCCATTTTCAGCCAGTTGAACGTGATTGGATGACTTATTTCATGAGATGACGCTAACGCTAGCCAAGAAGCTAACGGCTAATCTTACGAGTCATTTGTTGTTTTTTTTCTCTAAAACAAGCAGCACTTTTCCAACGATAGAAAGAATCTGATGATGATCCAGCCGACATTATGGCTTCTTTTTATTGTCCACACCGACGCACCTACATTCACGCTGTAGGTCTTTTCTCAGTTCTGAGATCTGTTGTTTTTGCGTAATTATTTTGTACGACAGTCAGATTCGTATAATCTGGATGTGCGTCAGCGTCTTCAGCGATCTAAAAGTCAGATGAAATCTAGACTGAGGCTACAATTTCGTAGGGGTGGGACGATATGCTGTCCTCTCGACTGCATTCTTTTCCAATTTCAAAATTAATAAATAAATATGAAACAAATTTATTTAAAACTGTGAAAATAGCAGATTGAAAATTGTGTGAAAATATGGAATTGTGATATTTATGTAAATTGATTTTTTTCTCCCACCCCTAATATTTAGAGCCACGTAATTAATTAATTAATGTCATTTGTGTTACTTTCTCATCGTAGAAAATCCGATTTGGTTCAAATCTTATCCAGGTCTGATTTTTTTTTTTTTATACGACAAATTAACAACGCAAATTTTTCAAAGAGGGCGCTGTTTTGTGGAATTTTGCACGAACACCCTAAAAAACCAAAATTTTTACGAATCCTTTGTGGGATTTGGGAAGATGTAGTAGGAACTATTCTTATCGTGGGGTGTATCGGTACAAGCTTTCACTGCCATCTAGAGGCCGGACACGCGTACTACACCTTATCCCCCTTCTTCAATTGATATCGCATTCATTCAGCTGTCGTTTAAATGCAAGCATTGTCAACGAAACCAGGCCTAAAAGGTAATTAATGACAGGCATTCAGACCTGCAGGTGAATGTAGCCGTCGTGGTGCTTTCGGGTTCTTGTGGTTCTCGGTTTGGTGCATAAAGGGTGGGGCGACACCAACTACTTTCCTGCTGATGCAGTATGATGCACTTAACCCTTCGTTGTTTGGTTTAAAGTGATGCCACATCACACTAGGCTGCTGTTTTTCTGGGTTAAAACGTTTGCAGGCCAAACCTGTGGGTCCTCTTCGTTGTTCGAAGGAACGTCTGTGGCTTCTTCCACCGGGGGGACTGTACGAGTTTTGGTCAGCTTGTTGCATGAGCCTTAAAACTCGTGTCAAACCTCGTAAAAAAAAAAAGCTCTTTATTTGAACTCTGATGCTTCTCTGGCCGTTATAACGCTGATAAATTCGTTTTTATAAAAGAAAGTTGCATGTGTGGCTGCCTCGAAACCAGCGCACCACACATTAAACCTAAACGACGCAAGTCCCGAATGCCAAAATCCATCATTCTCCTCCCCCTGAGTCAGCCCTGTTTCCCAAAGTTTCCCTTTTTATCAGACTAAAGTCACACCCTGCAGACTTTTAAGTCGAGATGTGAGAGTATTTTGTACAGAACGAAGATGCTGTAGGTCACGATAAAGCTGCGTTGGCGAATTAAACGGCCAGTAGGAGCAGACATGTGAAACATTCGTGTGGAAGCGGAGGCGAGCTAAACCACACGTAGCCGAGTCGGAGAGGCTAAACCCGGCTTGCTGTGAATATCTGACTTTGTTTTCTACCAGAGCTCGCCGATAACGTCTTTGTAGAAGAACTCCGACATGTTTTCTACCAGTAAGGGACGGCCTGGCGAAGCTGCCTTAATTCCACGGACTCCTCGTTGAAGGACTTTCTCATTAGCATTGCACCGATGTCTTAAAATGCTACTGTTGTGCCTCTCTAAGAGTCTCCGACCTCTCCGCTGGGTTGAAGCACTTACGACATTAGAAACACAAATAACTGAGGGTGTCTTTGTTTTTTTGTTTTTTTTGTATTTGCCTCTAGTTATTTTGGCGCTTATACGTGTCACTAGGTTTAAACTAAAGCTTGACTTTATGACACACGACTCTTTATCTATCGGCAGATTTTGACGTAATTCGTACGAGAGCCCGACCTAGACGTGTCAGGAAGCCGGTATCGTATCGGCGAACGCGATTTATTACCACTTTTTTTTTTTAACATGAAGCTGAAAATGGTGCTTTAGATGATTGATGACGTAAGCACACGGTCGGTTCAGCCAAGCGGCTCCGACTTGTTTACAACACTCAGCAGTGTTTGCAGGCGTGTGCATGTGCATATTTACACACCTACCCGGTGTGTGTGTGTGTGTGTGTACATGTGTAAAAATCTGTGAGGCTCTAATTAAAAACAGTCTACCTCTACCTTCTCAGATATTTTATGCAAACTTATTGCAGCAGTTTTTTTAACCCTTGAAGTTGGAGATTCGTACGATTTGTACAAAAGCGAGGACACGCCTCTCCGAACCACCGCGCCACACGCGAGGAGTAATGCGAACTAAAAATTAACGCAACCTGTTTTAGCCACATCTTCCTTTGATCTTTGTTTTTTAGCTGCTTTATTTTAATGCAGGCTCTGTTCTCAAGAACCGAGAAAAAAAAACGTGAATTTATTTCGCATGTGGTCTCAAACATGTGAAGCAAACGTGCAGGAAAAAGAATCACATGTCCAAACGTGCTCTGCAATGTTTTCACGGTATCCACATGTGAAAATGAAAATGTTCCAAAACCACATCTTTGCACATGTTCTTTCACATGTGAATCACATGAACTCTAAAAGGGATTCACATGTGATTTGCATCAGTCGCATGGTTGTCTTGTGATTCACATGTTCTTCAGGTCATCCACATGTTTCTCATGTGATTCACCTGAAGAACATGTGAATGGCATGAAGTAGACAAGTGATTCACATGTGAGTAACAACACTTGCGAACCCCAAATGGTCCACATGTGAACTATGTGATGCACTCGTGATGTGAATCACATGTGGTTCACATGTAATTGACACATGATCCAGATGTGACTCACATGAAAATGTTCCAAAACCACATCTTTGTACATGTGTTTCACATGTTCCTTCATAAGTGAATCCTGTGAACTGGAATCCACTCATGATTCATGTGTGATTAACATGTGAATAACATGAAAATGTTCCAGAACTACATGCTTACACATCTGCTTCACATGTGTATGCACATGTACATGCCTTGACAACACTAGGGTCCATAAATCCTTTCCTAAAATTTAATAAAATTAAATCACACTCTGTTTACTCTGGTGGTTCCCAGCCTGCAGCGCGTCTAATCGCTGCCTCTGCTGTTCAGCGTCGGTACTGCAGAAGAAATTCTGTGATTATTCATGTCACCGTGGAACCCCGCTGACTTCAGGGTTCATATCCGTTGAGTTGGGTCTCCCTTCCTCTACGTCACACATCATGTGAAATGCCAAAAAGGCCCTTTTTTAAAATAATTTGAAACCCTTGTTAGTGATTTAAAAATCAAATTTCTGCATCACCTCATAAAGAAGTTAATAATTTTAAATTCTTTCTCACCACAGAAACCATCAGAATGAGTAAAAACAAGCTTATTTCTTCCTGTTGATCAGGAATCATACTGAGATGCTGATTTTGGGCGTCTAGATGTGGACAAACCTAACAAAAAACACTTATCCTTTATATTTATGATGTTTCAGACAGTTTTAATTACGATCATGGCTACAGCACGACCCATTCCATCAGAGTTTAGAAACCACTATCTTAGCAATCATGGCACTGATTCACATGCACTCCACGCGCTTGCATACATATAAACCACATGTGCAATTATCAGGTGGTTCACATGTACGCAACCCCGTGTGGATTACTTGTGAACCACATTTGCAATCATTGGTGTGTAATGTTTTCATGTGAATCCCTTATGTCAGTCAGGTGGTTCACATGTACACAACCATATGTAATCCACAGGTGCTTGCGTACATGTGTATCACACGTGTCAGTCAGGTGATTCACACATGGATCCGCGTGTCAACCACATGTGCAGTCATGTGTTTTCGGATCATTTTCGTGTGATGCACGTTGAGTAGAACATGCGAATCGCATATCTCAATCACGTGGTTCACATGTACGCAAACCCATTCACTCCAACTGTGGTTGCTTACATGCGAACCACACGTGCAGTCGGTTTGCGATGGAATAATATGATAATATGAATCACACATGGATGCACATGTGAACCACATGTTTGCACATGTGCAAAGGGAATGCTGCGTTTAGGGCCACCATCGAAGCAGGATGTGGTAAAGCCGTGCTTGGTGGGAAAACGAAGCCTCTGAAGGAGTCGGTGTGTCCCGGCTTTAGTCCGGATCCTCCACGTCGACCCGGTCTCTCCACTTCTTAAAGAATCGGACACAGCTCAGTTAAACTGGTAGAACTTTGTTCCTCGTACTCGCTTTTTAATGATATTTCTACTTATTTACTACCTCAGAAGAGACAGGAGACTGTCCATCTAACTGCAGAGAAAATATCTGTGTAGAGTTTTATTTTTGTCAGAACAAGCACGTGTACTTTGTTGCTCCATAGTTTTTTTTATTATCGCGGTAGGCTGGTGTGGAACGATGGCGACTCTATCTAGAACCCACTGCCTGTCGGATAAGACTGCATTGTCCTGCTACTGTTGTGCCTCTTTGTCCTCAGTCTGACTATGTTGACCAGTCGGAGACTTGGTCCGGATCCACGTGAGACTGAACCTTCCATCAGGCTGGGACAAATCCCTAAAAGTTTACCCCAATTCCCCCAGGTTTTACAGATTAACTTTAGCGTTCACTTTAGCCTGATAATCCTCGTCCTACTCTAACATGTTGGGTGTTCTAGGCTGAATGTCCTCGACTTTTGTCAGGAATAAAATCTAAGAAGGTTTCAGGATAATCTCAAAACTTTTAACTTCTTCTTCCAGCCAGAACTGGATCGTTGTATTTGACATTTTTGTGTCCGGATAACGATGCTAAGACAAGTCCAGGTCCTCCAGGCTGAATCCAGAGAGGCACAGCAGGACAAATAAAAAACGGTTATCATGTCACTGATCAGCACCGTCGTGCTGCCTGTGTTCAGGTCGGCTCTGAGAACCACGAGAATGCAGGTTTGACCACCTTTAACCTAGATAAGTTTTGCTGTAGGTGTTTGTATTATCATTTAATAGAGTAGAAGACGGTGAGGAATAAAGGAATTGTCATTTTCTCATTGTCTGATGATTAAGTAATACAGAATAAACAAATGGTTAGATTTACACCGTTTCTGTATTTTATTTTTTTTTCAAACTTTTATGTCAGGGTCATTTTTACGTTTGATTTAATTAAACATTTATGTTACTCTGGTATTAAATTTTATGTTGGGGTAAGTTTTACTTAAATGTTAGGTAAGTTTGAACTCTTATATAGAGGTACATTCAACTTTTATAGTGAACTTATTGCAATTTTTATGAGGATTTCAATTTCTTTTGGCAAGGCACGTTTATTTGTATGGCACATTTCATATTCAAGGTGCTTTACATACAAACATTAGAAACATTACAGCAAGGTGCAAAAAGCAATAAAAAAAGAATTAAAATCAAAGGTAAAAATCACAAGAAAATTAAAGAGAGGAATAAACCCTCAGAAAGAAAAAAAAATCACTCATAAAAGGCTGCAAATAGAAAAGTTGTTTACCCTGATGTAAAACTGCTGACAGTGTCAGCAGACCTGCAGCTTTCTGGGAGATTGTTCCACATGTGAGGGGCATAAAAACTGAACGCTGCCTCAGTCTCATTCATTCAGAAAAGCCTGCTTTTATTTTTTTGTAAAACTGTCTCTTTAAAGTAAAAAAAATATATATAATCTAACATTAAAAAAGGAGGGAAAAATATAAAGTCAAATATAAAATATGTATTTAAAAAAACACTGGAATTGAAAAAAAGCACGACTATATGTAGAAAGTAAATATTTAAGTTTTATAGTGGACTTATGTTTCTATGTGGGATTCATTTTTACTTCTGGAAGAAACAAACCGTCTCTTCACATTAATGATGCTGACAAGCAAAGCAAATTATCTCTTAAAAACATCTCATTAATTTAGATGGGCCAAAAGGCCTCAGAATTAAACAAAGATTATATTTTTCAAATAAGATTACAGTGACTCTAATCCATAAGAGAAAACAACGGGGGAAACTGGTGAATTTAACAAATTAATTCAGTAAAATCAATAATACACTATATATGATTTTCTAAAAAGAAAAAGAGCAGTGTTTCTTTTTCTGTAAAAATTAAATAAATAAAAATAAACATGGCCATCACCAGCTTCCGTACAGGTCTTCCGTTACTCTAGAGGGCAGCAGCGCGCCTGCGCAGTTCAGTACATACAGGAAGAAGACCGAAATGTCAAGATTTTATTGATATTGTGCTGAAATTTTGAGGTTTTTGAGAATTAATTGAAGCAGCCGGCATGTGTGGAAGCATCTGAAGCTCAAACGCCTCCCGGATCGTCCCTTTCCGGCTAATAGACCGATGACAGAGCGGAATAAGCGCAGCCTGCTCCACCGGACCGCCCCCCCTGCTAGCAGAGAGCCACCGGGCTGTGCGCGCGGTCACGTACTCACCTTGGCAGCTGTGCACCGGTAAAGACTGAAAAAGCCCCGGAGTCAGGATGCAAGACGATTGTCGGTGAGCAACGACTCATTCACGGTAAGTCCGGACCAAACCGAGCTAAACCCGAGTTAGCGGCTACCAGCGAACGCGCTAGCTGCTAACAGGCTAACGTCGGTCACCAGAAAGTTCCAGCAAATTAACGTTTAAAACGCGATGATAACGTCCGAGAAACTAACTTTTACCACTTTTACACAGTTATTTATCCAAGTTTGCTAAACTCATCCAGCTCTATGTATCTGGTTTTCATTATAATGTGAAATTTGGGTTGTAAATAAAAGGATTTATGTCTGAGATAAGAATAAAAAATGTTGGCTGTTTTACCTATTAAAAGTGGGTGAAAGGTCACGCAGGTGAGCACAGGTGCGCCAAATGGAGCTTGTGTTTATGTAAAAAACCCATTAGATTTCCATTTATTTAACAGGTTTGCACTAAATATAGCTAAATCTGTGTGTTTTAGTGTCCTAACACCGAACAAAACCAGCTAATATTTATTACAGATAAATGCAGGTACAAAACTTTAAAGATGGTTTATGGGTGGCCAGGATGTGTAAAGTGAAAGTGTAAATAATAATGTTAAGAGGGATCCATGCGGGTTGGGTGTAGAGGACTTAAAATTCCATAATTGGAAGTATAAAGATATATATAAATGAAATGAATATGGCAATAAATGCTCCAAAAATAAAGCAAAATACTGACATATATCTGTTTTCATTTCCTGTAGCAAACATTTAACTTTACATTATAAGGCATCTATTGATGTTTCTATTTAATTTTCAGTTTATTTGTTATATTCCTGCATGTAGTCCCCCTCACCCCCCATTTATTTCCTTGAACTTATGTTTTTGACGGGTTTTGTCGGCATTATTTTCTCCTGATTTGAATCTTTTTTATAATTTTTTGGGTGCTGATTCAATTTAAATTGCAATTCTGTGATATTGCTGATTTTTGTTTACTTTTTAACACAAGACCATGAGAAAAAGTTTAGCAATAAAGATGTTTGAAGAATATATCAGGAGGTCTATTTCCCCCAAAAAGTAGTCCTCACATGTGAGAAGAAAAGTAAAAAATACATGGTTTAAATTAAAAAAAAAGAGATTAATAAACAAAACTTGGTAAATAAACATCAAGAAAGACTTCATCTGTTGATCTATGTGTTAAGTTTTCTTCTTCTGTTTGGCCTTTATGGCCCATTGATACATTAATATTACATCAATTTATCCCCATGATCTGAAAACTGCAGCTGTCCTGCAGACATCATGTTCCCTCCATATCCCAGAAGCTTTAAAGGTGATCTACGTCTCCCCGTCTAGGGCCATGTCTCTGGTGTTCTCCCGACCCAACCCTGTACCATTTCACTGCAAGAAGGAGAAGAGAATGATGGCCGAAGTCAACGCGTCGCCTCTCAAGCACTTTGTCACGGCAAAGAAGAAGATCAACGGCATATTCGAGCAGCTGGGCGCCTACATCAAGGAGAGCGCATCGTTCCTGGAAGGTACGCCGGCCCTCTTTCCTTCATCCGTCTCTGATCATTAAACCCTCCCAGCTTCATTTTCCCGCTAGCTGAGCCCACAGAGAAGCAGGAAATGTCCTCATATTCATGTTGAACTTTACACACCGCAGAGTTAAACATAACTGAGCCAAGACGACCCGACACCCCCCACCCTGTTGCAGAGTGTTTACACAGAATCAATTTTATGTTAAATATAAATTAGCCACCAGAAGGCAGAGATATGAGATATGTTTAGAGAAGCAGCTCTTAGCTATTATTATGCTGCAAACAAGTGGAATATCAGCATTTTTACTTTAGACTTAATATGCTGCAAACAAGATCATGATGTTAGACTTAAATCATCATTTTAGATTGATTCTGTGTTTAAATGATATCTAATCACCGTTTTTAACATGTTTAGAGAAGCAGTTCTTAGCTACTATTATGCTGCAAACAAGATACGAGATGTTTAGAGAAGCAGTTCTTAGCTATCATTGTGCTGCAAACAAGTAGAACAATAGATCATGATGTGCATTTTACTTCAGACTTAATCGCCCTTTTTGAATGATTTTGTGTTTGATTTTGTGAATGATTTTGTGTATGATTTTGTGAATGATTTTGTGTATGATTTTGTGTTTGATTTTGTGAATGATTTTGTGTATGATTTTGTGTTCATCTTATTGTAATTCTTATGTTGTATGTAAAGCGCTTTGAATTGTCTTGGACCTGAAAAGCGCTATATAAATAAACTTGCCTTGCCTTACTGAACTGAATCTTGATTGTATTGTGGTAGATATTGGCAAACATTGAATCAATCTAATATTGTAATGTGATTAAACATGTGATTGACATCCCTACTGTTAGCAATTTCATAATCTTTCTATAAAATCTTTGCCCCTTAGCCAAGTTGCTCCGTTTCTTTTCTAGATCTGGTTTTAGACAACATCTAGCCATCTTAAACAGAACTATGAGCTGATCCCCAAAAGCAACGAGGCTCATTTCCCTCGCAAAACTGAAGTGTGGGGATAAGAGAAGGCACTTGGATGAAGCCTAACAAGAATAATCTACTAGTTCCTATGAAACTTGCTAATTAACACAACGTGTTTGTTTATGTTTGCAGAAACAGATGTAAAGCTGTTGTAAACATTTCTTTTTCAGGTGCAGTTATCAGTGAAAATCTCTCCATGACAGAGACAGACTAGGCGTTTCCCCTGACATTCAGACTTAATGCTACACTAAGCTAATTGTCTCCTGATTCTCGTTGCATGCTTAATGTTGCAAGAATGCAAATAAGCTTCAAACATTTTCAATTATTCCTGTAGGACTTGAAACTCAGAGTTTTCCTGACATACCTTTTTACATGACTCGATGAACTCGTCTATGGTGACCACTCCATCTTTATTCTGGTCCATTTTCTGAAAGAAAACAGCAGCCACATTTACTGTTTCTGTGATTTTGACACTTTTTATGCATTGAAAACTAATACGGAAGCAAAGACCACTGAGTTGGACCTGGAAGAAGCTCTCCACGTGATCTCTCGGGGCATCATCCTGCATGGTCGGGTACGTGTACTTCCCCATCATGTCATAGATGGATTTCATGATGTCCAGCATCTCCTGCAAGTTGCAGGGCAAAGGTGTACATTATACACTCATCATTCTCATTAAATCCCCATTCTATTATTATTTTTAAGAGACTGAAGCTGAGTTCTAGATATAAAAAGAAAACCTGAAGTGCTCATGAATCAACTTCTCAGTAACAGGTTGGCATAACCTCTACGTGGACTCATCATTGAAAGATACACCCCCTCATCAAATCAGCTTTTGCCCTTGTAATGCCTGTGTGTGTGTGTGTGTGTGTGTGTGTGTGTTACCTCTTTAGTGATGCAGCCGTCCTTATTCAGGTCATAAAGGTTGAATGCCCAGTTTAGCCTGTCATTAACAGTCCCTCTCAGGATGATAGATAAGCCAAATACAAAGTCCTGAGATGAAAGGGAAACAGTTTCAGGTTCTGACACAGTAAATACAGTTAAATGGTTGTGACAGCTTTTTCTCTCAGGTATTTAAGAGTAGCATGTTTGTGTGGATACAAGAGGAGCAGATATGTGTTCTTATCCTTTTTAAAGAGAACAGAGCTCACCTCAAAACTAACAGAGCCATTCTTGTTTGTATCGAAGGCTTCAAACAGGAAATGTGCATACATACTGGAATCTGCAAAGGTAGACACATTCACTAACCCATGAGCCCTTTGAACGCTGAGGATTAGCTGTGATCTAAATATAGACTATTTAAAAAAAAATCTAATACAACTGGAGGCAAGTGGTTAACATTTTATCAACCTAAATATCATGAAATAAAAAATGACTGCCTCTGCCGTGCACATATTACAGCCCGGCACTATCAGTTAATTACAGTATTCATTCATTGTAGTCAGAAAAACTCTCTCTCTTTCTTTCTGTCTTGTTAAAAATTATATCAATTACGGTCAAAAGAATTGCTGTAAATGTGGGCATTTGCTGAGGTGCACATCTCAGAGTTTGGAGGCGCTTACCTCCCTGAGGGAAGAACTGGGAGTAAATGTTCTTAAAGTTCTCCTCATTCACCGCTCCACTTGGACACTCCTGGGACAAAAAAGAAAGGTAATTGAGAGAGGTAATTAATTTCCATCTAGCAGAGAACACGGAGAGGACAGCCCAGATACCGGTACTTCATACCCGACCGAAATGATACTGCTTTAAACTCCCATCAGGATGTACCATATATTATCATTTACTGTGTGTTTCATCTTTTGTTAAACAAAACCTACATTTTTGAAGCCCCTGTAGAGGACTTGCAGCTCCTTCTTGGTGAACTTGGTCTGCTCCTGCAGCTTGTCCATGCTTTCGGGGCGATGGCACACAGTGGATAACTCAAAATCATCTTCCACGCTGTCTGTGTTGGACAGAAAAAAAATGAGTTAGCTGCTGCCAGATGGAGACACCATCCTAATGCCCAGAGTAGCAGTAACCTCATCATAGTAGCCGACCAGATTTATTAAACTGAGACCATTGAGCTGAAATTACAATGTCAAGCTTTTATGTGGTGCTTGGTTGGTGAACCCTTTAAAATATTCTACATCTCATTATAAAAATGAATTTAAAGTAATTAACATCACCAGATTTTCACAAAAAGCAGACATAGAGACTTGCCATTTACTTATTATGGAAATCGAACCTTCTTTGAATGGCAGTTGCATCTTAGTTTGCGATGATGTTAGAAATTGGAGACAGGTATTGTCATTTAATGGGATAACAGTGGGAGTCCTGCTGGATTTAATGAACAGGAAACCGAAAGTCTGCCTTTGCTAAATTTGTTTTTCTAGAAGTGCCACATGGAAGTCGATGGAAGTTTCTTTAGATCTCTGAATGTGTTTTTGACACTCTGGTTGAAGAAAATAGCATAAGCCATCTCTAAAGAAACCGAACATTGCCATTTGGAGGAAGAAATCTAACAAGCAAAGACCCTTGTGAAGGGAAGGTGGTGCTGGGTGACACAGCAACACCGAGTGTTGTGGAGGTTCGAGAAAATGAAAACAAGACAAAGGGCTGCTGGGAAATGTGTTGTTAACAGAAGAACCAAAAAAGAGTTTTTTTTGTAGTTCCAATGAGGAAAAATCATTATTTTATTTAATTATTATTTAATTATTAATTAATTTCATTATTTAATTTTGCAACACCTTATTTCAATTTCCAGTTGCCACTATAAGTTGTGACTATATGTGTTCTGTGTTTGCGTTGCTTAACTGAAGCGTCTCTGTGAGTTTGCTTTGAAGCTTGTGTCCAAATGGACATGTGAGCCAGCAGTCCTCCAGACACCACAATGCCTTAAACACAATGATCCAGTGTTTAAAAGCAAGCACTGATCAGGTGTTTCTTTTTGGTACTGGCAAAACAAGATTTGGCAAGATGTCCCTAACTCACGTGCTTATCTATGTTGATTTTCTTACAAAATCTCACAATAAAAAGCTTTGATACAACAAAGAAATATTTCACCAAACACAAATTTCTTACTTCTCCTACTAAATTAACATGCAGAAGCAGGGACTGCAGATGCACTAAAAATGGGCTACATTTTGCTTTAGTGAAGGTCCCATTAATGTGCATGCTGCTTTACTGTCAAGGTTTACTGAGGCATTAAAATGAAGCATCTTACACTTGCTGACAAGTCAAAAAGTCTGCTAAAAGTGAAGTTTATTTGGTCAGTATGGTCAAGAAAAGACACAATGGCAGCATGACAAGGGCATGTTAATGAACTGAAGCTGCAGAGTGACTGGGTTCTGCAAAAGGAAAGTGATAATAAGAAATGAATCTGATAAAAGGAGGTGAAATGAGCAGTTCAGTTGAGGAAACGCATTACAGAGAAATGAGCAACAAGCTGATGTGCAACACTGGAATATCCAAAATGCAATTATTGCTGCAGGGAACATCGCATACAGTAACCAGTGGACATTTGATGGTTTCTAATATTGGGTCTTTTTTGCAGTAAATATGTTATTTTGCGTAATATCTGTGTTTAGTAAGGCTTTCTTAAGGTTCACAAAAATTCCCAACACTTCTTTTCTACAAAAGCAGTCATTTCCCTTATTTAATGTTTTATTCAATTACATAGAATACCAAAATGATTATTTCCAATATCACTGTGAATAAGCACTTTATCTTTCAGAGAAAAGCACAAAAGGGACAGCATTATGTTTCAAACACACAGAAGAGAAGAGGCCTAAAGGGAGGAAGGGAAAGAAGTGCTTTTATAATGATAAAAGCTATAAAGTATGACAGATGCATTCCACATCATTTTGCAATACCACCTGTGTTTAAAGTTAGCACACCTCTTGCACTTGTTAGGACTTAACTTCGTTCACTAGCTCTGTTAAAGGACACACACACACACTCGCTCCACCATCAAATGACAAACAAATGTGGAGTCCAGAAGGCTTTTGTGGATTTTTTTCCTGATTACACTTAATATTTAAGTAACAGCATCCACACAGATTTCTGTGTGATTCTTTCCAGTCCACTACAGAGGAAGCAGAGATGTATAGAGAGTGAAGGAGCACTTGCTTTGGCTGATTGAGGGGGCAGTCGAGGGCTTGCAGCACGGCAGCAGCTTGAGGAATCGCTGCTTTATGGTTTTTTTACTTTGGCTGGTGGAGGGATTTCCTGCAATCGCCAACCATAGCACATGGGTTAGATACACACACGTGCAAACACACACATCTGTGATTTACTTCACAGACACATGCCTGCAAAACACACACACAACATGCAACAGGCAGATGCAACAATAATCTACTGTAGATCATGTCTTTATCGGCCTGCTGGCTTGGCTGAGCGAAGGGAGACCACGGGCGCTTCAGTTAGTACGTCATGATATGATTCCCAGATTCAAATGACAGATCACTGTAATTAGACTCTGACGGTAGAGTGTCAATGCAAACCATAAACTTTCCATTGTCACGTCAAACTTCATAGTAATGGAAAAGCTTTTGCCAGTAAATTGCGATACACAAAACCAAATTCTGAAACCCCGAACCTGAAATGTGGCACCAGCTCATACAAGCTTCATCACATTTTTCCACTGCGATGATAAAACTCACACAAAGTCAAAATCTTATACATAAACCCAGGTGCGTGTTCCTGCCTGTAAGTTTCCATGGAAACTATCCCTTCGCCCCTTTTATGAGGACCCCAGCCGTCTAAAGGATGAAGACCATTATGAGGTGAAAACCCAACAGAACCGCTGCAGCTCCCTTGACAACATAACCTCTGCGATGTGTCATCCCGTTGTTCCGCGGAGCCTCGAGGGCTGTGAGGCTGCTGACCTGTGGCTCTGGCATTATTTGCAACAACAGCAGGCGGAGCACCGTGTCCTGTACATTCTAGATCCATCCATCCTGCTGCCTAACAGACCCAACCCCATGCCCAGGGGTCTGTAAGCCAGTAAGTCATTTATCTTTTTCCACATGAACCGAACAACTAACCACAATCTCGAAATCGATATAATATAATGTAAAAACAGGAAAGACTCATTGAACAGAATGAGTCTGAGGTAAAGCAGGGGAAACACATTTTGGAATGAATTACACCTGGAAGTATTCAAGCATTTAAATTTGGTCCAATTTGCCAGAGTTCCTCTTGGCTGTTAGAATGAACGCACTCAGGGTTTAGTATAGACACTTGAGAAGCAACAATAAAGAAAAAAATAAAATTAATTTTTTTCCAGGATTTTTACTGCTTCTACGTGAAGTAGTATAAAGAGCATAAAAGCTGACTTTCCTGGAAGCTGTCAGTGAGGAGATGCCTTTTCCTCCTTCAGTGTCTCACAGCTCTCTCTCTCTGTCTGTTTCTGTCTCTGCATTTGTGGCTTTACCTGGAGTTGCATGCTTGTTATCTATCTATCTATCTATCTATCTATCTATCTATCTATCTATCTATCTATCTTCTCTAGTTTGTCTTCTCTCCATTGATGTGGAAGTAATGTGATAAATTTGCTCTCCAGCTTTTGATGTTACTTTTTTTGTATTTCAGGGGCACTGACAATGACATCAGGGAGTCTTTCATTCTCGGCTGACTAAAAACAGTTCTTTTCCGTGCTTTTGGCTTTTGTGTGGCATTATGATGCTGCTAACATTCAGCAAGCACTATAGTGATTATGCAATTGCAGTTTAGTGGCTTCCTCCAGGGTAATGCTTACAGACCATCATGGCTTGTCAGAAAAAGAAAAAGAAAATAGCCTCTCTTTTTTTTTTTGCTTGATGGTAACATTTTATGTGTGTTTGGGGGTGCAATATTTTGGAAAAGTTACAGAAACTTTGAGTTTCCTTCACCACAAGATTTCTTTTTCGGTCATCAGGCATTCTTTGTCTGGTGCAATGGTGATATTGTGGGTGAACCATGTTTCATATATGCTAACTATGGTGTTGTTTTCCTGTGATGGACTGGGGACCTGTCCATCCTATGGATGGATGGATGGATGGATGGACAGACGGACGGACGGACGGACGGATAGATGGATGCATGGAAGGATTTGTTTTCACTACAAACTTACTGTATACCACAGACAGTCAGTTTATTAGAAGCACAATGTATTATTTTTAACAATTCCCTATTTTTTTATATTAAGTTTGAGAAACTGAAGCTACTTCATAGGTTTACACAGATGCAAAGAGACCCAAGCCAGGGAAAAGATAGCATGGATGGAGATCACAGACCTATAATCTGCTGGTGGCATCACTTGTTCCATAATGGGGAAGTTCGCTTTCTGCAATGTCTAAATATTTCAACTAAGACTTCCATATTTCTCGACACACTACAAAAAGTTTTAGGGATGAAATCACAAAAATGAGTTTTAAAAAAAAGGCACATGCAATTTTAAAGTTAAACAGGAACCTCACATGACATTTGCACTGGACATAGAACTTGGCTTTCCATTGTAAGTCTTTTTTATTGCTCCATCACCACTGCTGCATATGTGGGTTTCATCAGTCCTCGCCCAGCTTCATACATCTGGATGACTACTTTGCATGTTGACAAATGATGCCAAATGGATATTTTGTGTATCAAAATAGAATTGGATGGGTTCCTGATGAAATGTCAGTATGTGAAGAGTTAGAGGTGAGAATGTTTTATGCTGGTTCCTAAATGCAAAACTGCCAAAAATAATAAAAACTGCCCTCTCTGAGCATAAGCTCAGACAGCCCTGATGACACCTCCAGGGTTGCATCTCCAGAGTTTATTAAAGCTCCCTCGAGAAACATAGAGGCAAAGCTGTCCATCCTGAGAAAACCAATTCATAACATAAATATTTTAAGAAGTGCATCTTAATTCAATTAAAAAATTACAAGTTATGTCCATCCCCAAAAAATAAATGAAAGGACTGAATGCCAAATGTTTTTTTTGTTTTGTTTTGTTTTGTTTAACCCTGTATGAATTCTGCACAGTTATCTGAATAGATGGAAATACACTGTACATTTATCCTCAATCCTCACATAAAAACCACTCATATCAAATCATATCAAATCAAACTTTATTTCTATAGCACCTTTCATACATTCAGTCTCTCAAAGTGCTTTACATAAAAAACAAATGTAATGAGATAAAAACAAGTTCAAAACAAAGGTCATTAGGTCACACATTTATCATCATATGCACAACACACACACACACACTCACACACGCACACACACTCACAACAAAAAATCATC